>JARHVA010004189.1:1395000-1435000 GCA_037957365.1 Torreya grandis
TTTCCTTTAAACTAGAAATTTCATTTCTAAATTAAAGGGGGGGATTTAGACACTATTTATTTATTATATAACACATTAGTCTCATACACTTGACAATATTAGACCTTGTATGTTTATCACAAGTTCTCCCATTTACTCTATTATGCACCTTGGCCTATCTCTTAGTTTGTTGAGTATTATATTGATGACCCAAGTGTTCTATCTTGTCCAAAATGCTTAAAAATTGATTATCTTATGCCTTTTTAAGTTTTGAGCATGTACCTACTTTCCTATACCCTAGACACTTATAACCTAGATAGACACCTACATCGATGTAGGTGTCTTGATTTGATGCAAATTTTTAGTGACCTAAAGTCATCCAATTTGAAAATAAAACATATCCTAATAGTTATCCTAAGTTTTTTAATGTGAGTTAATTCTCTAAATAGATTGGTATAAATATAATATCAACCCTTATTCATTCCTCACTTAGCATAAACCAAGGCAACTTATCAAATGATTTCAATCATACACTCCATAAAGCAAAGCTTTCTTATTTTTTATTATTCTCATATCAGTCATAAGAACAACACATACATAGGTATGAAATACTAAATAAGTAGGCCAAAAGCTCAATTTTATAAGTTACAAGCTAAGTTACTATTGTACTTGATTATCACATATTGCATGATTCACAAACAAGACAACACATAGGGGAAATACACATAAGTCTGATGTCATATTCAGAGTATTATCTATGTAGGTAGTGCTCATTAATAGAGGAGAATTTAGGGTAAATTGACACCATGTGACCACTAACCCAATTTTACCACTGTCACTATGAGGAGGAAGAACTAGGGTTTGTTATTTGATAAGGAATGGCAATCCATGACCCAGATCTAATTACACCAAAGTGAAGGAGATGAAAATCCTAGAAGCATCCATGTGGTCACATCTTATTTAAATAGGTATTTTATACATGACATCTATGTCTGACCTAGACACTAGCATTGATGCAACCATACAAGGCTGATGCAAGTGTCTAAAGTTCTGAAGGTACTAAAACTAGAATTTCATGATTGTTCTATAATACTCTTCTAGTCTCCTTCTTACTTGTTTTAGATCTTGATCTATATTAGCATCATAATTAGATAAGTACTTATTTGCATTATCATTGCAATATCTAGCATGGACATAATTTCTATTTTTAGCATATCTCAATATAATAAAGTTAGTATATGTTATATCTAAGTTTAATAAATAATTGGCCTATTATAGATCTATTTTATCACCCTTTTATTTATTCATTTATATATTATTAACCCTAGATACTCCCAATCTAGATTTAAGGGTTAATAAATACCAATGAGTTTTTAGACATGACTACTATTTTGGGCTAGATGATAGCATATAAAACTATAAATTTAATGTATTTTTATTGGAATGTTGTTGAAAAAAATATGGAGGAGAATAAAGTTTGGTGTTTCACCCTCCACATGGTTCCTAGGAGAGAGAAAAACATTTAAAGTCTTAGAAAAGTTTCATTCATTTTTTTTGCTTTTTCAATTAAAAACATTTAATGGAGGAATTTTAAGATTTTTAAACATTTGGAAATAAAAATCATTGATTGGGTAATATTACCATAAGGGAATAATAAGTATATTTTTTGATTTTTGACTTTTTCAAAACAAATTTTTTTTTATGTGTACACCATAAATTAGTTTCCATGCTCAAAATTAGGCAAAATTTCAAGAACAAATCAAATTGTGCAAAAAAAGTAATTCACAACATTTGATATCAATAGTGCATCTGGTTCATGTTTACGATTCATATCATTATAATCAAACTACTACAATTATATCCTAAGATAGAAATAACTACAATGTTCATGGCATTGTCTCTATAAACTACCAAGGAGAAATAATGAAAATGAGTAAGAAAACTAGAGTATATAAGGTTATCACGCCCATGTATAAGGACTTCTTCTCAAATGGGTATCCTAGATAGAGTAAATAATTTTCACATAATTCATAGGTACCATTTACCACTCTACTCTCACGTGTTTAAATGTCTCTTTTACATAGTGTTGGGTATATAGAAAAGGATAGGCTTATTCTATGTAAGGATGGGTATATATGAAGGTTGATCATATAGTGACGTTTGGCATATCAATATGGTGATAAATATAAAAGGGGACCTTTTTTTAGTAATAAGGAACCATTATATATCCTAAGACAATAAACATGCATTAAATTTATACCATTGTTGTAAAAACCCTAACTAGGCAAAATACTTGATTAGAATGGTCTATACAAGTGGGGAACACACTTATCTTTAGTGAATTTTGGTTCAACATCTATGATGAGGATGATCAACTTGATTAACCTAAAAAAGAAAAGAAGATACCATCATGGAAGTAAAAGTATTCAAAATCATTGGCCTTGACGAGGGCCTCAATTGATGTAGAGGTTTCTCATCACATGCAACACTCCTCAAGAAGCATTATATAAATTGAAGGACCTCTATGATTCTCTCCCAGAATTAGAGTTCATACATTTACAATTTAAAATATTCAATATTGATTTGAAAAATGGAGATGTTATGTGTTTAAATTTGAAATCCATTCAATCAAACATGATGTTGATACAAATAATGTAAAAATTAATGTGTATATGACTTCCTTTATAAAGGATCTTTTTCCTACATAGTCAACTTACTTGGAGTCTTTGCACACAAATAATTTGGTGAAGACTCTCACATTGTATTAGTTGGTTGACAATATGTATAAAAGAGAAATATACTTTAGAATAAAAATAGATTCCATAAGATCATTTGTTATGATAATGAAAAGGGAAATTATTTCAAAAATGTATGAAATGATAGAGGAAAAATGAAATATAAAGGGTGAGGTGGCAAATACAAGAAAATAATAGTTGACATCAATAAACTTAAAATGATAAAAAAAAAGGAGTCATTAGACCCATGAATTTAAAAAATCATGGGATAAAATTAAACCCTAAATAAAAATAGGAAATGGAGAAGAAAAATGCAGAACCAGATTCAACTCAATTTTTTTGTGAATGTGTGCTTTACATCTTTGACATAATAAATAATGCCTCAAAGAGTTTAATCTAGGATAATGTTTGGGTTTTAAACACTGGTTCCTAGAACATGTCTTTATGATGGGACTTATTTGAGGAATTTCATTAATAAAGTTTCGGTATAATTTTTTTGGTAGATAAAATAAGTCTATGACCTCAAGGTAAAGGTTTAATTTGACTCAACTTATCAGGGACACAACAGATCTAGTGGTTCATGGAAGTGCACCAAAATTGATGTGAAACTTGATTTACATGAAGGCCAAATCTAGGAAAACACATACAACTACAAATTATGAATAAACCAATACTAATTTACACATAACAAAGTTATTGATTCCAACTGAATACATTTGGATCAGATAATCTATATGAAGTACAAACATAAAAAGGAGTGGATTTAATTCCTCTATGAAAGGTAGTCAAGGATGCATCAAAATATATTATAACTCATCAGTCTAAGAATATCTAGTCAACAAAGTTACCCCCATAATGATTGGGGTGTAAGATAACCGCTATGACATATGACAATTCAACATAAAATCTATGATTGAAAATCTAAGCAAGACTATCCACAAATGTAGGAAATCTAAATTACATGGAATATCTGAGTAGGAAAAATACAAGAAAAATGCAAGGAAAATAAATCCTACACTAATGCCCCACATAAGTGCAGCTTAGGTAGGCGATGATCAAAAAATGGGTCCCAATAACTAGGCCTAAATAGGTACCCATGTACAATGCAATCCCTCATACATAAAGAAGAGAAAACCTATTGGGAAAAACTCCCCCCAAAAGAGAGAAATGAAGAAGAGAAGAGGCTAGAAGGTGTGAAGATGATGAAGCTGACAAAGTGGACCATACCCTAAGAAGACTTCATAGATGAATGAACTTACTCTTAGTAAAGGGTTTGGTGAAGATATCAATAACCTATTTTGAAGACTCATAAAATATGAAGTAAATGACTTGCTCATGAATCAGCTCTTGATTGAAGTGTATGTAAATATTGATATGTTTGGTCCTCTAATGAAGGGCTGAATTCTTGCTAATCTAAATGGTGCTCTAGTTGTCACAAAATATGACTGTAGGCCACCTGATCTAGATACTAAGCTCAAAAAGAATCACCTGAAGCCAAATAACCTCAGTAGCTATGTTAATAACTCCCCTATACTCTACCTCTATGGAATATAGAGAAATAACATTCTAATTATTTTTCAACCACTGATGGTGCCTAAACCTAATGAGAAATTATAACCTAAAGTGGTCTTATGGCACTCAATGTTTCCACCCTAATTTGAGTCTATATATCTAACCAAGTCATAATCTAAACCAACACTATAGTGTGTTCCATACCTGTGTGAACCTTGAATGTACTGAAATATCCTCTTAGCTATGCTTCAGTGTAGCTCATGGGGCTCCAACATCAATCTCAAAATAATAACAATGGCATAAGAGATGTTGGGTTTGGTGTGAGTCAAGTAGATAAGGTTACCAATAAGTTGTTGATACAAGGTAACATCAACCAATAGAGTGGAATAGTCAGCCTCAAGCTTGAATCTAGATAGGAATGTAGTTGAAGATGGCTTATAGTTATCCATGTGAAACCATGACAAAAGATCAAGAGAGTACTTGGGTTATGCAAGTGAAATCCTTGAATCGGTCTAAGTGATCTCAATGCTAAGGAAGTAGTGAAGTAGGATTTTTTTTAACTACTAATATAGCCAAAGAAGAACTCTCAATGATCAAAATGTTATCAACATACAAAACTAGTATCAACAATGAATCATCTTGTCATAAGAAGTACACATTGGGGTTTGAGTGGCATCAAGTAAAATTTAAAGTAAGAAAGAAGGAATATATTTTGGCATACCAAGCTTGAGGGGCCTATTTGAGGACATACAAAGATTTCTTAAGTCTACATACTAAAGAAGAATCTTGAATAAATCCAGGTGGTTGCTCCATGTAGATCTCCTCCTCAAGGTCTCTGTGAATAAATACACTCTTCATGTCTATTTGATGCACACTCCAACCATGTGTAGTGGCTATTGCAAGTGTGATTCTGATCAAAGTCATCTTGGTTATTGGTGCAAAGGTCTTTGAATAGTCGATGATGTCTACTTATGAAAAATATTTAGCTACCAATCTATCCTTGTACTTGCCAATAGACACATCTATAACATACTTGGTCTAATATATTTAATGACATCAAACCATCTTCCTTCCCTTAGAAAGTAAAGTCAAATCCCAAGTGTGATCGCTAATCAAGGAATCATATTCCTCATCCATGCATTTATCCCACTTAGGTATGACTGATGCCTCTCTGCAATTCTATGGATCAGTCATGGAAGCAGAGAAGGCATGTGGTCTACCCTAAAAGTCTACTCGAGTATGTCTATCATCATCTAGATCCCCTGCCAAAGTGCTTGCACTATGAAGTGTCTACCTAGCCCAAAGAGGGCCTAAAATGGGTGAGTCAGGTGTTAAATCCTCATCCTTCAATTCATTCCTAGAATTGGATGAGGATGGCTCCCCATCACTTTGCTCCTTGATGAACTCACTATCAAACTCACTATCATAATAAGAAGCCTCTACCTTAAGAACCTATTATGAATAATATAAATCCTTAGACTGCTCATCCAAACTGAGTGAAATAAATGTAGAGGGAAAAGTATCTAGTAAAGAGTTGCTAGGAATCTCATAAAACTTAACACTTCTCTTAATGACCAATTGGTGAGTTGTAGGGTGGAGAAACCTATAACCCTTGACCCTGTCTAGATACCCAACAATTATGCAAGGTTTGGATTGAGCCTCCATAGCCTTGCATTTATTTTTTGGAATGCATGCCATCATCTATGATCTAAATACACTAAAATGTTACACCTCTAGTTTTGTATTATGCCAAGTTTCAAAAGGAGTGATACCCTCTAAATCTTTGTGAGGAACTTGATTTTGAATGTAACATGCATAATTGATGGCCTCTGACTAGAACTATGGATCCAATGATCTAGATTGAATCATTTAATTTAACATCTCTTTAAATTAATAATTCTTATATTCTTATACACCATTATGATGAGGAGTTTATGGTACTATTTTTTGAAGATTAATCTCCTATGTGGTACAAAACTACTCAAATATTTAGTTGACATACTCCCCCTATTATTTATCCAAAGGATTTTGATGCACTTTCTAGATTAATTCTTATCAAGATCCTTGAAGTCTCAAAAATTATCAAAAACTTTAGACTTTTGTCTAAGAAATTTAACCCATGTGTATCCAAAAAAGTCATTAATGAAGGTGAGGACATATCTAACCTTGGTAAAAGAAGGATAAGGAAACTATCCCATGACATCATTGTGAATCAACTCAAGAGGTACTGAAGTTTTCCTAGATTTTCCTTTGTAAAATTTCTCTACAAAAATGTTTTCCAAGGGCACAACCCTTACAAAGTCCCTTATAGAATTTAACACTAGGCAAGCCAATAAACATGTCCTGCTGATTCAACTACTCCATATAGTGGTAGTTAAGATGGCCAAACCATTCATGCCATAGCCTACTAACTCCATCTAAATGGGTAAGCAATAATATAGGAGAAACATCTAGAGTAAAATGGAAGAAGGTATATATATCCTAGAATTGTGATTAGCCCTCCCTAATGCAACTTTAGTGTCACTATATAGCTCTCTAATCTCAATGGAATTTGGTGTAAACTCAAATCTCATACTTTACCCTATGTGGGTAATCTAATACACTGAAAAGAGATTAGATGATAATGAAAGTAGACTTAGAACATTTGTTAATGTTCCACATTTGAATTCAATAGATCCTCTCCTTGGAACTACTATTGGAGTATTATCACCCAAAGTGATAGAGGACATGCCATAGGGATCCTTGTCAAGAAAATCAACCTCTAATGAACCCATATGATGTGAATCACTAGAATTTGTAACCCAAGACGAAGTAGATGTGAACAATCCACTACACCTAAAGCTTTAACCTTAGGTTTCTCTTTCCCTTTTTACTTTTCCTTAGAATATTCTTTGATAGATGAATATTTCTTGATAAACTCAAGGACCCCTATATTGTTCTTCTCTAAGAGATGTGTAAGTTGGTTTATCTATTTCTTCATACACTTGAGCTCACCATGCCCATTCCTCTTAAAATAGAAGCACTTAACCTTCTCTCTCTTAGGTTTCCATTTTGGAGGAGGAAGTTTTAATGCTAGTTTTTGAAATGGTTTTCTGTTCTTTCTTCTTCTCTAGATCCTTACTCTTTTATTTCTTAGCCTTGTTGCTAGAGGCTTTCTGTTTCCCATTCCCAACAATGGGGGTTGAAGGTTTGGAAGACTTGAGGGTTTCCATATGGATCAAATTATCTTATTCCTTAGTCAAACCTACAATTAACTCATATAAGGATGTAATTTTCTTGTAGGCTCCTATGGCTCTCTTGGTAGCATAAAAGGTAGAGACAAATACAGAGTAATCAGGTCCTAGTTTTGCAAGCACTTAAAGAACTAACTTCTCATCTTTATTCTCAATTACACACTCTTTTAAATATAATATAAGTGACTTAAGATTGGTGAAGAATTACTCCACAATTTCAAAGTTTCTAAGGCTTAGACTAATTAGCTCAATCTCAAGCTCATGACCCTTCATGGTGTCGACTTTCCTAAACAAGTTTTCTAGGGCATTCCATACATCTTTAGGAGATTTTGATGAATCTCTATAAAACAAGAGTTTTGAATACACTAAAAAATATAACATCCTAAATGCTTCATGACATTTATTAAACTATTTTATCTTATTTGCATCAGTTGTGGGCTCAATTTTTACCCCCATGGTTATGTGAAATAACCCTTACTCCTAAGAACGATTGTAATCTTACTTTCATTCCTAGTAGTTGAAGGGTGTGAGTACATTAATAGTGATAAGATCCATTACAAAATTAAGATAAATTTGTTTTTTTAATTTTAGAAATCAAATGTGTAGAAGGAAGATAATTGTAGAGTAGAATCACAAACCATAATACACCAACCTAAAACTAAGTCAGGTAGTTCTCCCGCCCCCCCCCTCCCCCCCTCAAATTTGTCACTTTATAATTCAATGTATTTTATAATGAAAATGGGATAGCTACATGGAAAATTGAAAAATACACACTTTTGAAAAAGATGGTGCTCAATTTTTATCTACCATTTACAAGATATTAACAAAATAAATTTCCATCAATAGTCCATTTTTAATAAAAATTGCACTAACTGATTAAAATACACTTGATGCTAAGTGGGTACCTAGCCTTCTATCTAGTCTTTAGAACTAGCTCAGAATGTAGAATTTATAGGTTTTTATCATGAGGGGTAATTGGCATCATACCAACCTGGGCCTCACCCTTCATCTTCATCACGCAGAGATACAAGGCCAAAAAAACTCTAAATTGACTGAGAAATTAGACTTAATTCATAAAATCATAAAGTATGATTTTAGAATGCAAAGATAAATCAAATGAGAAATAAATTAAAAAATACAACTTTGAAATATCACATTGGATTTGAAGTGGGCCCAACAAAGAGAAGTGCTATAATGAAGCACCCAAACCCTAGTTTCCTTTTGTTGATAGTTTATCTAATTTTAGGTGTTGCCAAAGGAGAAATGTAGGATTGAAAATGAAATAGGACATTACTATGAGGTTGAGGAAGGTTGTAAGTAGCTACCAGAGACTTGTATAAAGAGAAAACATAATTTTTTTATGACATCAGTTACAAAAACATGACTAGGGACGTTTTTATAGTCAAAGCCTTAAGAAATGACACCCACAAATATGAGGATGCATGTAGAGGCCAAAAAAACTCTATTCAAGGGTCTTCAGCTATTCAAGGTGCCTTTCTACTCTATTTCAGGCCTGTAACAAAAATCATGGGGCACCAAACTTCCACCAAAGAGCAAAAAATATGGTCTGATTTTTCTACTAGTCTGCAGGACATTGAGAGGGCCATGGAGATCCTTCATAGAGATAGGAAACACTATAAATGAGACACTGAAACCTCCTTGGAAACTTATAAATGGATTTTTTATAATAAATAACTAAAACCATAACCAAACCAACAAATAATAATACCATAATAACTAGAAAAAATTTATTGCAAAAGGAATTAATCTCAAATTCAAAACTAAATATATAAATAAACTAGACACTAACGATACCAACATGGCTCTGATACCATATCATGGATGCCATGGATCGGTTGGTTCATGGAAGTACACCAGAATTGATGTGAAACTAGATTTTCATGAAAGCAAAATCTGGGCAAACACATATAAAGTTAAGGGCTCCAACTCAATACATTTAGATTAGTTAATCTATATGAAGTACAATTACAAATAGGAGTATATGCAACTCATCCATGAAAGGTGGTTAGGGATACCTCAAAATAAAGTGTAACTCTTCGGTCTAGGAATAGCTGATCAACATAGTAACCCTCAAAATGAATGAGGGATAAGATAACCACTATGACATATGATAGGTCAACAAAAACTCCAATGAATACACACCCGAGAAAGACTATCCATAAATATGGGAAATCCAAATGACATGGGATATCCAAGTATAAAAAATACAAGAAAAATGTGATGAAAATAAATCTTACAGTAACACAACTCACCATGATTTTTGGACTTCATCATCCAAAATGTACTATACAGTCATCAATCAAAAATAAACTTGTTATCCCTTGTGCTAATTTGAAAATAAGGCCAATTCATTACGTTAGATGATTTAGAGGTGAAGGTCCCAAGGAAATGTGATAACACAACTGTTCTAACTAGATATGAGGAAAGAACATTATTAAAACTCAAGGGTGAGCACTCAATGCCAAGAAAGTTTACTCATATAAGTGAATAAATAATGCCATAAAAAATTTGATACCATGTCATGTTTGGGCAAAAACACTATGAAAACATCCCCACATTACATAAAAATGGTGTTTTAGTCTTGTAGACTTTGCCCCCATTTCAAAATTGAAAATAGAAATTTGATATGCAGCTACAGTTGGTTCACTCTAATATGTGTTCTCTACCAATTCTATCCTATGGTGGTCAAGATTAATTCATGTTGTTCATTTATCACTACATTAGAATGACTTGGATATATTTTTTAAATAAAAAATTGTAATCCTTCAAAATATTTAAAAAGTTTTGAAAAATGGTTAAAAATGAAGGCCTATCCTACATTAGGACACTAAACACTAATAATGGTGTCAATTTCACTTCAAATATATTTGAAATGTATATCAAGTGGAATGGAATAAATCATCATATAAAAATACCTTCTACTCCTCAATAAAATGGAGTATATGAGTGGATGAACAAAATTATGATGAACATAGTTCAAGCAATGTTCTACTTCAACGGGATAAATTTACATCTCTAAGTAGAAATAACTCCAATAACAATATACCTCCATAACAATTCACCATAAACAACCTTAAAAGTGAAGAATCCATATGAATTCTGGTGTGGTCATCTCCCTTTAGTGAAACATTTTTGGATTTTCAGATCCACACACTACACATTAATTTCTATTGATGTTCCTAAATGTATCAACATGCTCAAATAGTGTTTAATAAACACTTCTCATTTTAAGAACCAAAGATTCCAGTGCATGAGTTGCTGGTTTTCATAGTCCTACTATTTTTGGTGCAATAGTGGTAAAACACATGGACTACTTCACAATATTATAATGTTTGGTGATTGGGAGCCACCATGGTCTTTAGTTGATCTATGAATTTGATGAAGATATATGCTAATGAAAGTAAACCATGCTCAAACCTAAGCCAAAATCCAATCTAATATGGATATTTACAATGAAGCTAATCTAAGGTGACTTGGTTAAAAAGGGAGAAAAAGGAAGGGTAGGGAAGAAAATAAATATGTTTTTGGTCCTTGTTCTAGACATTATGACAAAGTTCAAATATCATCCATGCATGCATTTAACCAATATATGAAGTGAAAAAACTTAAGCCCAAATCACACCATACATTAGGAAAATGTCAAAGGAAAATATGAAATGATGTAAATAGGAACCAAATCACTTTAATGATTCACTCCTACTAGCAAACAACATTAGCCCAAATGCAAAAGAAGCACAGAAAATAAAATGATCATAAGAACTTTCAACTAATCTAACATTGGCACAAATTAGCAACTCTGTATTCAAGATACACATCCAAAATCCATAGGAACCATTCAAATCTGAAATTTAGACCAAGCAAGTGAGAGAGAAGCTAGGATAACAAAAGACACAAGCAATTTGGACACACTTTTCAAAATTCCTTATTTCTACTAATTTCTCAAAAGTTACAAAGTAATTTGGCTCTAAGAACTCCCCCTATTATAATTGACAATATGCCTTTTATAGAAGGTAAGGAAGTACGTCGATTAGTCATATCCAATTACAAAAGTGCAAGTGTAAGGACAACTATCCTTTATTATAAATTTATAGAATACACTAGAATTTTCCTAATGGACTGACCTATAGGCATTGTGCTTTAAAATTTTCACATGCTTTTATAAGAAGAATATTCTATTTTCAAAATATTTCAAAGTTTCTATAAAAAAGAATATTCCTAACTAGATTTGAGGGCACTATGTTGATGTAGTCCCCTATTTTTGTAGAAGAACCTTCATTGCCTTCTCATGATACTCATCAATCAACTTGAGGTTAACGATAGGCTCCATGAAGAGTTCATCTTCTTGGTCTACCAAGTTTCTAAGGTCTCTATCATTTATTCTCAAGGCTTCTTTAATGTTCCTTGAATCAACAATATTTTCCTCTAATATTAGGACCATATCCATAACCCTAACATTGTCCACTCCATATTTTCCTTGGTTTTGGTTCCCAACTTACTACATGACTAGGGCGGCTCTCCATTTGAACTCTTCATTTAATGAGGCCCATGGAGCTAAGTGTAGTTGGTTTTGTGGTCATGGTCCCTAATAAGTGTTCTATCCTATTTAGTAGTTCCTTATTATCCCCAAGGAGACCTTATAAATACTTAGATAATATGATCCAACCCTTGAACTTATCCACAATTAGTACTATGTCTATGTTAATATGCGCTAGGCTAATGGTCTTGAAGCCAGGGATTTAATCTTCCATCAAGATTTTAGTCAATTCTTTCATTCTAGCTCTTAAATTATGCCATTGGGTGATTAAGATTTTTGTTTTTGCATCCTATTGGCTCAATACAATCTATCAAGATCTTATTAACTTTAGAGAATTAAACATGCCATAGAAGGTGCTTTAGACATATTAATCATAACATTAGGAACTGACAATATAGCTTTCTTCTATAAAATTTTCTTTTGTTTTTATATATTCTCCTTATGTTATTGCATGACTTTGAGGGTAGCCTATAATTGGGATGACTATGCTTGGGAAAATTCAAGCATGTTTTACTCAAAGATAGGGCTTTCTCTTAGTTTTTGTCCTCCTACTAGGGTCAAGCCAACAAATGGTTCCACTTTTTAAGAAGTGAACTCTTCTCCTTTGACCATGGCTTTCTTCTTAGTGACGCTCTATAGATTGGAAGTTATTGGGTCAAATTTGACACCAACTAAAGACTCTATTATCATTTGGGGTTGGGTTCCCATCTAGTTTTCACTTGGCTCCCCTATATCTATCATCCTTTGTTCCTCTTCTTTTTGTAGAGAAACTATTCATGGCCTGAGTTCATCATGGACAGTGATGTTTATTGACTTTGTAATTGCCCAAGGATGATGTATAGTAGGGATCTTTTACAATTATCCATATACAAACCATGTAGGGATTGTTGGGCCCTAGATTGGGATTTCCTCATTGAAAAGGTTGACCTCACTCAAAGGGTGAGTGAAGATCAACTTGGGCCTCTTATTTCCTACTGGTACGAATGCCAACTCAACTTTTATCTTTGGGGTATCCACTATAACTAAGTCCAATGCTAATACTTCCCCTTTTCTTTCTCTATCTCTTTAACCTAAGCTTCTTATTCATCAGATTGGTAATTACTAGATAACATTGTAAGTACATCCTCAATTATTTCCCTAGGGTCTAATGCTACCTTGTCAATCTCTTTAATTGTGTACCCTTGTTTTATTTCCTACATTAAAGATGATGTTATCTCATTAGGTCTCTTATCTTCTACCATTTATGAAATTAGTGCCTCCTAATTTTTGTGGTTGTGTTGGTGGATGTCTAGATGACTCTCCACTGAGCAAATAGTATTATCTAGGTCCTAACTGCCACTTGTCATCACTTGCCTTTTGCTATCTAAGCATCTTGGATTCTAGCTTGATGTTTTGTTTATTCAATCTCCTCAAGACCTTAAAAAATGAAGATGCCTTAGTGTATATTAGGTCATAAGGGGTAGGGTTGTGCTCATAAGTGATATTTATCCCTTTTTCCTTTAAATATTTCTCAACCCTTCCATAGGGGTCCCATTGTCTCAGCTCATCAACTTGTAAATTGAAAGAAGATCTATGTTTAGAGGTAGTTTATATATTTTCCCATTATTGAAACATAGTCCTATCAATGGTAATCAGGAGGGCATGGAGTAATCCCTTCCTCTTGGTTTTACATAAAACATCTATCCCATTATATATTTGGTAGGCCACTTCCTGCTCTACTAGCTTGATTGGCACATTAACTCATAGCCTAAGTGGGGTGCATTAGGTTCTCTCAATCTTGATTATAGTGAAATTTGGATATTACCATATATCTCTTATGGATTCAATAGTATTCTTGATTAGAGGGTTGACCCTCATCATTGGTATCCCTGTGATGACCTAAACTAAGGATAGATAAACACAATCATAAATGAATTGAATATGGTCTTTATATTTGAAAATATGCAACCTAGAATAATATTAGGAGACTATTTGTGTCCCATCAGGTGACCATTCCCTAAAGTTAGCGATTTTGGTGGTGGAAAATATGGCATATATCAAGTATGACATCATGTAAAACTAACCCCTAGTTTTCTTATTAATTATAGAGAACCGCCTACTCAAACAAGTGCTAATCATCTCACCAATGGGAGGGGTGAGTTTCTTTTCAAAAATGAAATAGACTAAGGGCACCTAGATCCCATCCATAAATGTGGTAGTTGAATTTCCACACATCCAAATCATTAGAGTCATGATAATCTTGATCCTAGGTCTGAGTTGGCTAATTGGGATGTTGCCATCGAAGTTTGAGAACACTTGATTCCTAGAGTAAAACTATAGGGGATGAATTTTTTCATGTCATTTTTCTTGGCCCACTCATTGATTGTGTCCATGTTTACCTAAGGCTTGGGAAATTTATATAATTTTCAAAGGCTATAGGATAAATGTAGGTAATTTTCCTAAAGCTACATTCATGAATTATCATGCCCTGATCAATTTTAGTATCTCTAAAGATAGGAGAAAGAATATCTATACAATATAGTACCTCAAGTTTTACTACAACATAATAATGTCTTTTCATCTAGATCACCACTAAATCATAGTATCTCCTCTTCACTGATATGTTCTTTTCCTCTTCTTTGGTGATGGACTGTTGCTCTTCAATTATTCAGAATAGTTTAAACCAATGGATATTTCCTATGTTTAGAGTCATGGCATCAAAATGCATATCTTTTAAAGTTATTCCTTCTACATCCTTGGTTAGATACAACTCTACATCTTCCTTGGAGGTGCCTTTTTGAGCTACCATGGTTTGAATTTGGCCAAATTGCTCACTAGTGGGGTGATCTTCAGCTCTAGATTAAATTACTCTTGCTTAGATGATGATCCAAATTTCTTGGGCTTGATTGTGATATTCATAGGGTCAAAGTAGGCATTTTATAGATGTTAAGGCTTTTTTTCAAGTTCTCTCAAAGCTTTAATGATGACAACTTGTTGAGATTATATGGACTTTGTGTCTTAGATTTGATTTGGGTTTTCACATTTATACCTTTGCCTCGTTCAACCCATAATATCTTTAGATTTGTCATTTTGTTCTTATGTGGCATCATCATGGCATTTTTATGGCACTTTTATCATTCATATTGAAAAAATGACCATGTCCCTTTGAAATCTTGGCTTGATTTCACACCGTTAGGTCAACTAAGAGAATCAATGCGGTTCATTAATCTTGATCCAAAAGATTGAATGTCATTGGCCCTGGGCCTATTGAAATGTCCATGCTAAATGGTTATATTAAAATTTAAGTCTATGTTCCCATCATTTGATGTCCATGGGAATGTCTTTGATGTCTACATGACTATCTATTTTTAGGTGCCTCCTCAAGAATATTTGTTGAGCTTAATTTGGACATATTCGTGCCCATAATTTGGCATCTATGTAAATGTCTTTGAAAACCAAGTGACTGATAATTTTATATTACTTCCTTGGAAATATTTTCTAAGTTTTCCACTTATCACTTTTGGGTTCTCTAATTCATGCATATGCCACTTGGTAGTCCCATAGAGATTTTGCACTCCATTTTCTATTAGCTCTACTAGGTTAATGCACTTTCACCATGTGGCAATCTCACATCTGCTTGTAGCTTTGTTGAAATGTTAATGTCCACTTTATAATATCAAATCACTTCTATTTAGTCAAATGTGCTCTATGGGATAATGATTTAAAGGATGTACCATTGTTTGCTGATTAATATCTTATAGCCAAACTTGTGACACTTGTCATCATTTTAGGGATTTGAATTGTCCATGTTTTTTATGCTTCATTGAATCAATCTTGGCTCACATCATCTAATTAATATCAAGAAAGTAAATGCATACCATTGATCTTGGGGATAATCTTAAGCCTTAACCCTTTTATCGTGGATTGACTTTTCAACCTGGATTATGCATCATTAGATCTTCTCATCTGAGAAAACTCACACCATTTGATCATGATTAATGGGGTTGAGTGAGATTGGTTCTTATAATTAGTCTTCCCATTTTGATCTCGATCCATTGGATTAACTATACCTTAGCAAACACATGTTATTGATCCAATAAACAAGCATAATATTTAAGTTATCTCAAGAATAATATAGGACTTAAGCTAAGGTTTTCAATCATATTAATAAATATGAATAAATATTTAGGATAAAGTCTTAATCTAGGTCCAAGACATATTAAAGTGACCTCACAAAAAAAAGACTTGTCATAAAGATTTTGGACCAAGGTCAGAAGCATAATAAAAAGGACCCCATGAATAATAAAAGATAAGTCATAAGGTTTTAGCCTAGGGTTTAAAAATTTAGGATAAAGATTTATGACTTGTCTAGGATATACTAAAAGGACCCTGAATTAGATGGACCATGCTAAGATGAAAGAGAATAAAGGGATTTGGAATGTAAAGGGACGCAACATAATTTTTTTAGACTAATACTTGGTTATGTTGAAAAACATGACTAAGCCTCAGGATAAAAATTAAATTAAGTCCATAGTATAATTAATTATTCTCACGTAAAATGTGCCCACCAAATTTGAATTTAAAAATAGCTTAGGTTAAAATATTATACAAGGGTTTTATCAATTCAAATATGAATTCCATTAACTAATTATAGACTGAAGGCTAGAAAAACATGTAAACACAAAACCCTATGTATTGCCTATTTAGAATGAACTCCATTGAACCTACAACCTAAAACACAAAGATCTAATATTAGAAATAAGATCAAACCAAAGTTATGAAAAAATAATCCAACCAAACCAAGTTTGGATGATCTTCAAATAAAAAAAATGTATAAACATGTTAATAATAATCAAAATCAAATCAAAATTTCAATTTGGGGTACAAATTTTCATAGTGTGATAGAAGGGTCCCCATTTTTTAGAAATGGGGGTATATTGACCTAAAAAAATAGCAACTTTTGGGGGAAACAAAGCAATATGTTAGAATAGAGAGACTCTTGTTTAGACTAATAACCAATTTATTCATTCCATTTGATCAAGTACCATTATTGAGATCAAGTCATGGTTGAAACAAGTCTTGCACATGAAAAATTAGGATCAAAGATCAAAACCTAGTCATGTTGTGTGTGTGCTTTGAT
This sequence comes from Torreya grandis, assembly GCA_037957365.1. Taxonomy (NCBI): domain Eukaryota; kingdom Viridiplantae; phylum Streptophyta; class Pinopsida; order Cupressales; family Taxaceae; genus Torreya; species Torreya grandis. The sequence goes on from JARHVA010004189.1 coordinate 1,412,133, forward strand.
TTCATTTACTATTTGGCATGACATTTGGGTAAACAACTTTCAGATTTATGAACTTGACCATTAATATTAACTTATAACATATTTAGATGTTAATTAAGAACCATTATTTGTATAGGTAAGGCTTTGGCATTACTTTGCTACCAACCAGGCATCCATAGCTTCGATAGAGATTCCTTTGGCTTTACTTTAAGACTTGATCCACTACCAAATAGGTGTTCATATCCTTGATGGAGATTACTAGAATCACATCTACACAAAAAAAAATTGGATTTTGAAATAGACTCTTATTGTTATTATTATTTTAATCTTTTATATCATTTTGAATTTCTATCAAAGGTAGTGGAACCAAGTTAGCTAGGTTTAGGGATTTTTTTAAGTTTTTGATCTTCAAATAATCGCCAATGGTTTCAACCTTTATCCCAAGCAAGGAAATTTGTTAAGTTCAAACATGACTATATCTTAATAATTCAAAATTTCACTCTACATGTGAAATCCTTATTAAAACCAAATTTAGATTAAAAATATTCAAAATATCCAAGGAATAATTATCCTAACCATTAGTCTTTACTAGTTTCTCCAAATTATGAGATCTGGCTGATATTTCAACAACCCATGATCAACCAATGCTGAGAAATCACACCTACATTCCTAATTATTGAAAACATTAAGAAATTAGGTGAAATTTTGAGTTGAGATCTATCCAAAATGACTTATTTGAAGCAAGGAACAAGGTAGAGAAAGAAAACACACCAAATAAAAATAAAACAAATAATTAAACAAATATATATAGACATATGTACAAACAAGGGAGAAGAAGGAAAGAACATAAAGAAACTAAACTAAGACCTATACTAAATCCATAAAGAACCTACCTCCAAGGTTAAATGGAAAATTATTTAGTATACTATATAACCTTGAAGTATGATTTCTTCCTTTTGATGGTGTCTTCTGGAATAAATGAGCACTTATGTGTTTGTGTCTTTTGGGTGATGTATCTTGGCCTCCTATCAACATTCTTAGGTACATGGATTGAAGATATGAATCTAAGACCCAATAATCTTCCTCCAAAATTATTATAATTTGCAACAAGAGTGATATTTATTCTTCATTCAATGACTGATAATGGTGTATGTCATCCTCATTCAACCATGTTAATTTCGCTAGTATACGTAGATGGGTATCTTCATCAGGGTCTATCTAAGGATTACTAGTCTTTGCACATAAAATATTTTGAGTCTTCCCAAAAGGATTATTCACCATGTTAAATTAAAATTTCAAGAAATTTATTTGAATTCTTATCATTTGGAACATATTAAAATTCTTGATATGTTACACTTGCCTCATTTTCATCTCCTATAGAGAATGACATCTCATCTTTCAAATCTAGTTCTAGATATTTTTGTTTTGGGATATCTAAAACAATATTGAATTATTCCATTTGATTTTTTCTCTCATCATATTCCATTGCAATATTTCCCATTTCATTCAATAATTCATTGTATATTTGTTTCCACTTGTCATCTTCCTCAGGGATATCCACAATTTTAGCAACGTCTCTATATGAATTGTCTTCATGGCTATCTTTTGAAGATAGGTGAGCTTGGAATTGATCTATATCAGATAATTTAATTTATTGAGAAATATATTGAAACTCATCTTATTTTTTTTTCATAGAACTATTTATCTTAAACCATCATCACTTCCTCTCCTTGCATTGTTTCTTGAATGTCTTCCCATCAAGGAAAGGACTTGAGACTTTGAGGAGGAATGACTAGATGTTGAATGATTTATGATTCTATCAATGGATGAGTCTCCTTTGGATGTTTTTGGAGGTAATGAATATATTTTATAACATCTTCAAGTTCATCCTCATCTTGAAATGGAAAATCAAGAGCCTATTCTATGAAAGATTTAGATGTCCTTGTAAAGCTAGATGTCCTTGCAACAAATCCTTGATTAGGTACAAGTATAGATGTGTCATTTTCACCTGGAGATGTTTCAAAGACATTAAAATGACAAGTTAGAGATATATAAAAAATATTCATTCATGCATGTTTTTATATGACTCATCATTATTGTTATCATGAAACCTATTTGTAGGTCCATTAAACCTTTGAAAAGAGTAATCCTAGTTAGAATTTTCCCCATTATTTCCCACATGTTTATAAAATTGAAGAAAATCCATGCTAAGTTTTTTAAATATTTTAATTATGGACTCATTAATTATTTAGTGCTTCTAAGCTATGAACTTGATGGATATTACTAGTGGGCACTAAAGCTCCCTATCCTTGTGGCTGAAATCCATTTGTATCATTATTCAAGAACCCCAAATTCTAGATAGGATGGGAATGGTTTAATGGAAATTGCTTCAAGACTAGAGTCTAATTATAATTATGAATGATATTTAGTGCTAGGAAATTGGGATTGATATTTGGGATAACATATGTAAGCTAACCATGAGGCTGTATTTGATCATTGATTATTACAGCTTCAACATAGGTCAATGCCAAGGTGTTTATAACTCTATCATATATTTTAAGGAAGATAAAAGTCATGGGGTCTAAAGTATCCATATAAATATCTAAGGCTAAAGCCTCATTGGGTCTATAGGGAGTTATGGGTCTACTGTACAACTTTTAGAATCTAGCATTGAAGGCTCTAATAATATTACTAGAATCTCCTTTAAGTTTGGTGTGAATTGATGCTACAAAATGCATGGACTGATGACTTTACCAAATTGATCAATAAAGATTCTATTAAAATCATCCCAACTAGCTATGTAATCCTCTAGAAGGTTGAGAAACCACTCATATGCAACATCTTTAAAAGTAAGTGGGAACAATCTACATGCTACATCTTCATGAACAACATTCAAAAGTATTAAAGAAACCTTAAAAGATTTTAACATGTAATTTATTTGTGATAACATCATTAACATTAAAAAAAGGCAAATAACTTTCAGGATTTATTGGTAAGTCATGCATGATACTTGACAAGTTGATTGGAAAACCACCTAGCCAAGACATACCTTGGTGAAGATCTTACTTGTGGTAGTTCTAGCTTGTAAAATCTTTGAACCCCATTTGAAATATGATGTGTAAGTCCTATCTTTACAAAGAGCGATGATCAAACTTGTACATTAAGCCAATTTTTCACAAATATGTATAATAGTTAACTATATTAGCTCAAAGATAAGTCTAAAAATGTTAGCATGAATGATCTTTGCATGTTTCAAGCTTAGATGAACTGAAATTTTCAAAGGATCTATTAATATCTAAAAAAATAGCTATTACTAACCTCAACTCATTGGATCAATAGACCTTAAGCTATCTTTACCATAATTAAGCACATACCTTCAAAGAATGTTGATATTTGTATAAAGGAAGTAAAAGGATAGGTTAAATGTCATAAAGCTCAATGATATTTACAAAAATATGCTAAAATAAGCACACATATGCAAAGAATACATCAATATTTTAGGAAAATACACCAAAATGAACAAAGATATACCCTTCTTCTACCAACCAAATGAAGAACTAAAGGGGCCCTTCTTCTAGCACCACGTTTTCCCTATTGATACACCTAAATGTATCAACATGTTTAAATAGTGCTTAAGAAATAATTCTCATTTTAAGATCCAAAGAATCTAGTGCATGAGTTGTTGATTGTGATAATCTTGCTATCTTAGGTGGAATAATAGTAAAGCACATAGACTGTTTCACAATATTTATAATTTTTGGTGGTTGGGAGCCATTTTGGTCTCTAATTGATCTATGAATTTGATGAAGATATATGATAATCAAAGTGAACCATGCTCAAACCTAAGATAAAATCCAATCTAAGATGGGTATTTACAATGAAGCTAATGTAAGGTGACTTGGTTAAAAAAGGAGCAAAAAGATGGATAGGGTAGAAAAGAAAGATGTTTCTAGTCCTTGTTTTAGACATTATGACAAGTTCAAATATCATCAAATCATGCATTTAACCAATATATGAAGTGAAATGTCTTAATCCCAAATCACACCATACATCAGGTAAACATCTAAGGAAAGTATGAAATGATGCAAATAAGAATTAGGATCACTTTAATGATTCACTCTTGGAAGCAAAAAACATTAGCCCAAATGTAAGAGAAGTGAAAAAAACAAAGTGAGCCTAAGAATATTCAACTAATATAGAATTTTCATAAATTATCAACTTTGCATTTAAGATACACATCTAGAATCGATAAGAACCATTCAAATCTGAAAATTAGACCAAGCAAGTGAGAGAGAAACTAGGATAACAAAAGACACAGGCAATCTGGATAGACTTTGCAAAATTCCATGCTTATACTAATTTCTCAAAAGTTAAAAAGTAATTTGGCTCTAAGAACTCCTCCTATTACAATTGACAATACTCCTTTTATAGAAGGTAAGGAAGTATGCCAATCAATCATATCCAATTACAAAACTATAAGTGTAAGGATAGTTGTCCTTTCCTAAAAAGTTCTAAAATACACTAGAATTTTCCTAATAGACTAACCTATAGGCAATGTGCTTTACAAGTTTCACATGCCTTTACAAGAAGAATATTTTGTTTTCAAAATATTACAAAGTTTCTATAAAATTAATATTCCTAACTAGATTTGAGGCCTTTGTGTTGATGCAGTCCCCTATTTCTACTGAAGACCTTTGATTGCCTTCTCATGATACTCATCAATTAACCTAAGGTTAATACTAGGATCCATGAAGATTCCATCTTCTTGGTTTGCTAAGTTTCTAAGGTTTTAATCATTTCTTCCCAAGGCTTCTTTGATGCTCCTTGCTTCAATAATCTTTTCCTCTACTGTTAGGATTATATATATGACCCTATTGTTGTCCACTCCATATTTTACTTGGATTTTGATCCTAACTTCTTTCATGACTAGAGTGGTTTTGTGTTTGAATTCTTCATCTGTGATGAATCCCATGGAGCTTAGTGTAGTTGGTTTTGTGATCATGGTCCCTAGGAAGTGTTCTATCTTGTTTAGTAGTTCTTTATCATCCCCATGGAGACCTTACAAATACTTAGACCATGTGTTCAAACCCTTGATATTATCCACAATCAATCCCATGATTATATTGAGATGAGCTAGACTAATGGTCTTGAAATAAGGGATTTGATATTCCATTAAGATATTAGTCAATTCTTTCATTTTATCTCTTGAATTCTTCCATTGTGTGATTAAGCTTTTTGCTATTCCATCCTATTGTCTCAATACATTATATCTAGGCCTTATTAAATTTAGAGAATTAAACATGTCATAGAAGGATGATTAAAACATCTTAAACATAACATCAAGAACAAAGAATATAGCTTACTTATCTAAATTTTCTGTTTGCTTTTACAAATTCTCCTTATGTTATTAAATGCCTTTAAGGGAAAATTGTAACTAGGCTAACTGTGCTTGGGCCAATTTAAGCAGATTTTCCTAAAAAATAGGGCTTTCTCTTAGTTTTTATCCTCCTATTGGAGTCAAGCCAACAAATGATTCCACTATTTGACAAATGAATTGTTATCCTTTGACTATGGTTTTATTCTTAGTCACCCTCTATAGACTAGTAGTTATTGGGTCAAATTTAACACCAACTGAAGACTCTATTATCCTTAGGGTTGGGATTTCCATATAATTTTCACTTGGATCCCCTAGAGATGTCATCCTTTATTCTTATTCATTTTATAGAGAAACTATCCATCACTTGACTTCATCATGGATAGTGATGTCGATTGACTTTGTAATTTCCCAAGGATGATGTATAGTAGGGATATTATACAATTATCCATATACAAACCATTTGGGTATGGTTGGGCCCTAATTGGGATTTACTCACTAAAAAGGTTAACCTCACTCAAAAGGTGAGTGAAGATCAACTTGGGCCTCTTAATTCCTAATAGGACCAATGCCAGCTCAACATTTCTATTATGGGTAACCACTAGAAATAAGTCCAAGACTAATTCCTTCCCCTTTTATTTCTCTATCTCTTCAGCCTGAGCTTCCTCTTCATTAGACTGGTAAGAACTAGTCAACATTGTAAGTGCATTGTCAATTTTTTTCCTAGGGTCTAATGCTACCATGTCAATCTCTTCAATTGGTGATCCTTATTCTACTGCCTAGGTTGAAGATGATGCTATCTCATTAGGTCTCTTCTCTTCTATCATTTGTGAAACTAGTTCCTCATTCTTTTGTGGTTATGTTGATGGATGTCTAGATGACTCTCTATCAATCAAATGGTACTATCTAAGTCCTTAATTACCCATGTCATCACTTCCCTTTTGCTCTCAAAGCATCACAGCTTCTAGCTTGATGTTATGTTTCTTAAATCTCCCTAAGACCTCAAAAAATGAAGATGATTTAGTGTATATGGGGTCATAAGGGCTAGGTTAGTTCTCATACATCATAATTATCCCTTTCGTCTTCAAATTTTTATCAACCCTTTAATAGGGGTCCCATTATGTCAGCTCATCAACTTGAAAATTGAAAGAGGATCTATGTTTGGAGGCAACCTCTATATTGTCCCATTGTTAAAACACAATCATACCAATGGTTATGGGGAGGGAATGGAGTACTCCCTTCCTCTTAGTTTTACACAAGCCATCTATCCCATTGCATATTTGGTAGGCAACTTCCTACTCTGCTAGCTTGATTGGTACATGATCTAGTATCCTTAGTTGGGTGCATTGGGTTCCCTCAATCCTAATTATAGTGAAATTTGGATATAGCCATATATCTCCCATGGCTTCAATAGTATCCTTTATTAAAGGTTTGACCCTCATCATTGGGATCCCTATGGTGGCCTTAATTAAGGCTGGATAAACACAATCATAAATGAATTGAATATGGTCCCTGTATTTGAAAATATGCAACTTGGAGTAATACTAGAAGATTTTTTGTGTCCCATCGGGTAACTATTCCCTAAAGTTAGGGATATTTTTGGTGAAAATTAGGGAATCTATAAAGTATGAGATCATGTAAAACTGACCTCTAGTTTTTTTCTTAATTACAGAGAACTACCTACTAAAACAAGTGTTAATCATCTCACCCAGGGGAGGGGTGAGTTCCTTTTCAACCATGAAATAGACCAAGGTCACCTAGATCCCATCCATAAATGTGGTGGTTGAATTTACACACAATTGGTTCATTAGAGTCATGATCATCCTAATCCTAGGTCTGAATTGGTTGATTGGGATGTTACCATTGATGTTTGAGAATACTTGATTCCTAGAGTACAACCATAGGGTAAGAATGTTTTTCATGTCATTTTTCTTGGCCCACTCATTGATTGTGACTATGTCTACCTGAGGCTTGTGAAATTTATATTAGTTTTCAAAGAATATAGGATAAATATAAGCAATTTTCCTAAAGTTATGATCATGAATTATCATGCTCTGATTAATTTTAGCATCTCTAAAAATAGGAGCAAGAATATCTATATAATGAAGTATCACATGTTTCACCATAACATAATGAAGTCCTATCATCTTGATCACCACTAAATCATAGTATCTCCTCTTAACATATACATTCTTTTCCTCTTCTTTGGTGATGGCATATTGCTCTTCAATTATCCAAAATATTTTGGACTAGTGGATATTTCTTATGTTTAGAGCCATGGTGTCAAACTACGTATCTTTGAAAGTTTTTCATTTTACATCCTTGGTTAGATACAATACCACATCTTCCTTAGAGGTGCATTTTTGAGCTACCATGGTTTGAATTAGGTCAAAATGTTCACTAGTGGGATGCTCTTAAGCTCTAGATTAAATTTCTCTTGCTCAGATGATAATATGACTTTCTTGGGATCGATTGTGATATTCATAGGATCAAATTAGGGAATTTATAGATGCTAGGGATTTTTTGTAAGTCTTATTAGATATTTAATGGTGGTAACTTGTTGAGATTGTATGAACTTCATGCCTTAGATTTTATTTGGATCTTCAAATTTATACCTTTATGTTTTTGAACCCAAAAGATCTTTAGATTTGTCATTTTCTACTTGCTTGGCATTGTCATGGCATTTTCATGAAACTTTGATCATTCATATTTGAAAAATGATCATCACCATTTGAAATATATGCTTGATTTATCACCATTAGATCATCTATATGAATCAATTTGGTTCATTGATCTTGATCCACAAAATTGAATGTCATTGGTCTCGGGCCTGTTGAAATGTCCATGCTGAATGGATATCTTAAAATTGATGCTTGTGTGCCTATCATTTGACATCCATGGATATATATTTTAAATTCACATGATCATCAATTTTTAGGTACCTCCTCAAGAATCTTTATTGAGCTTAATTTTGACATTTGTGTGCCCATCATTTGACATATGTGTGAATGTCTTTGATAGTCGCATGACCATCAATTTTAAATTACATCCTCAAGACTCTTTGCTATGTTTGACACTTGTCACTTCTAGATTCACTTTGCTTCATGGATATGCCACTTGGCATATCCATGAGGCTTATGCACTCAATATTCTATCAACTTTGGTGGGGTAATGCAATTTTTCCACATGTTGATCTTGAATCTACCCATAGCTTTGTTGAAAGATCATGCCCACTTCTCACCATTAAAACACTTCTATTTGGGAAAATGCACTCCATTAGATCACAATCTGAGGGATGCACTACTATTGGCTACTTAATATCCTATTGATGAACTCATGACACTTATCATTTTGGGGATTTGAATTGTCAATGCTCGTTACTCTTCATTGGATCAATCTTGGTTCACATTGTTTGATCAATATCAGGTGATCAAACACATACCATTAATCTCATGGACAAGGTTGAGACTTAATCCTTTTATCATGGCTTGAATTTCCAATGTAGATTATGCAACATTAGTTATTCTCATTTGAGAAAACTCACACCATTCAATCATGATCCATGGGGTTGAGTGTTATTGGTTCATCTACTTAGTCTTCCCATTTTGATCTCACTATGTATGATTAACTTCACCCAAGAAAACATGGGTTATTAATCCTATAAACAAGAAAAATATTTAAGTCAGATTGAGAATAATATATGACTTAAGGTAAAGTCATAATCTAAGGTTTTCATTCATATTAATAAATATGAATAAAGCTTTAGGCTAAAATATTAATCTAGGTCCAAGACATATTAAAGTGACCTCATGAAAAAAAAGGACTTGGCATAAATATTTGGACCAAGGTTAGAAACATAATAAAAAGGATCCCACAAATAATAAAAGATAAGTCATGAAGTTTTGGCCTAGGGTTTAAAACTTTAGGATGAAGCTTTATGACTTGTTTAGGATATACAAAAGGGACCCTGTATTAGTCAGACCATGCTAAGATAAAAGATAACAAAAGGGTTAGAGATGTAATGGAACCAACATATAATTTTTAGAGTAATTCTTGGTTATGTTGAAAAACATGTATAAGCCTTAGGATAAAAATTAAATTAAGTCTATAGCATAATTAATTATTCTTGCATAGAATGTTCCCACCAAATTTGAATTTAAAAGGAACTTAGGTTAAAATTTTATACTAGGGTTTTATCAATTCAAATATGAATTCCATTAACCAATTATAGAACAAAGGATAGAAAAACATTTAAACACAAAACCTTGAGTATATAATATTTAAAATGAACTCCATTGAACCTATAACCTAAAACACAAAGATTTAATATTAACAATAAGATCAAACTAGAGTCATGAATAAATAAACCAACCAGATTAGGTGTAGATGATCTTAAAATTAAAAAAAAGATGTACAAACATGCTAATGATACTCTTTAATAAATTAAAATTTCAATTTTGGGTAAAAATTTGCATAATTTGACACAAGGGTCCCAATTTTTTAGAAATGGGAGTATGTTGACCTCAATAATTTCCAAGAAGAAAAGGAACAAAATAGAACACATGAGTCATAAATGCACACTTTTGAGATACTCTAAGTCTTACAAACATATAATATATTTGATAAGAATAAAAATAAATTTATCATCATAATATATGCTTTGTTTTTTGAAAATGCAAAGGACACAACAAACATCGATTGATAATTGAATTGAAAAGAGAAATATGCTTACTTTGATGTTTTCAAGGAGGTTGATATGGAAGTTAGAAATAGTGAAGGGGGAACCTATAGTTGGGAAATTTGAATGTCTATTAAATCCTTAAAATGACACTCCCTTATAGAATAAATTGAAACTTCATTAGAGGATGGGCCTATGTCAAAAATTGAAGGAGATTCAATTCAAGAAATTAAAGCACTATTGGTTTTTTAAGCTATAAAAAAATGATACCAAAATGGGATGAAATTTTTTTGAAATATGTCAAACATGATTAAGTTGGAAAAATAGGCGTAGACACTCTTTTTTGGCCACTTTCATGTCTAAATGGACATTAGGCCAGTTTTTAGTGAACAACATAAATTAAGCCTAAAAATAACCAAAGATCCCAAATTCATCTACATAATGGACATAAGTTCCCATAATTATCTAAAATATTCCCTTTTTTGGGTGTTACCCTATATGAAATGATAAAATCTCATGAATTCATCCCTAATTGGGTCGAGACCAAGTAAACTGACATTTTCGACCAATTAAGCAGATCACTCGATCTAATTCTTGAAATGGCCAAACACTTAAGCATAAATAATTAACCAAGTAAATAAAATTAAATACTTAGTTAAATAATCCATGTTGAATTAGTGAATTTTTAATTTTTAAAAATTAAAATTTAACAACTATCAAAGGTAAACGAGGTCATGATGATGCCATCATTCTCAAAGTCAAGAATTGTAAGATATCAACATAAATGCCATAAAAATTAGAAATGTTGAGCCATGACTCCATAAATGTATAATTAAGAACATTATTTATTGAATTTGGAGTCCTAAGCCTTACCAAAGGTTAGCTTAAACCTAATCTTACCTAGGTTTGGGTTAGTTTGAACCTTATAAATACAAGGTCTCACACTCATTTCTAACAAGCTCGTTTAAGCCAAAATTATAATGCCAAATTGATGAATAGAGAGCTTCATTGAAAATACATGACAAATCCAAAACCAAATTTGAATAAATGGGAGGTGCTTCCCACAAATAAAGAGAATTGATGAAGACTCCATTTAGACACAAGTTGAGCACAGACCAACTTTATGCCAACAAAAATTCTAGATTACCAAGGAAGGTGAAAGCATTATTTTGTCTTCTTGTTTATTTCTAATTTATTTATTATATCACTCCCCCAAGTATCTAGGATTTTTAATGATTTATGTTAGGCTTATTTTTAATGTTTATTCTACTAACAAGTGACTAATGCATTTTTCCCTTAGATTCCTATTGTATACATAATGGTACCCCTGGTGGGACCACACACCCAACACTCATCATAAGAGAATTTTTAGACCTCATAGGAGATAGGAAAAACTAATTTTAAGACATTAGTTTTAGATATTTTCTTCAAATTTTCATGTTTTTTATTTACTTCTAATCGATGACTTTAAACTGAAAAATCAATGACTTCGCTAGTTTTTTGTATTTTATGTGTTACTATTTTTTTAAAGAATATTAGTGAATTCACTATTAAATATTGGTAAATTTTATGGAAAACATTGACATAATTTTAAAATGATGACTTTAAATTTAAACATTATTATTCGAGGAAATAACAACTTTGGCTTGAGAAATCAATGACTTCGCTACTTGAAATTGGTAACTTTACCAGGTAACACTCTGTTATGTATTCAACAAATTCACTACTTTTTTTAGAAAAAATAGTGACTTTGATAATTGTAATTGGTGATTTTATAGCTACTAATTAGAGACTTTACCAATTTCTATGTTAGGTGGTACAGGGAATGTAATGACTTCACCCTTTGTGGAAAATGACAACTTCACCTTAAGATCAAAAACTCGAGACCTTAAAAGTTTGAGATTTTTATTTGTTAATCCTCCAACATTTTTTGTAGGGGATTCAACAAACTAAAAAAGGTTTTACATGCTAAAAAAGTCATTTCATTTGTTTTTTAGTGTTGAAAAGACTTTTATAAAATGTTTTTTTATCATTTCAAATGTTTCAACAAAGGTCAAACTTCAATCACACTTAAAATAAATGTTTAAAAGAACAATCATATTTATACTAAGAGATCCTAAGAACACTTTGAATTTTATTCTTACTTTTCAAAAAAACTTAGTTTCATTTCTTAAAATAGTTTCTTAACACTTTGAATTTTATTCTTACTTTGCAAAAAAACTTAGTTTCATTTCTTAAAATAGTTTCTTTTTAGTAAATCCTTGTGTGTATTCTCTTCCCTTGTCCCATTTAGGGAACTTGAATGACCAAAAATGCATTGTTTTACTTGTTTTGTTGAGTCAAACCTGAAGAAATGTTGTGTATGCTCTCCCCTTTTCCCTAAAGACTTAGGTGACTTAGAATTGACCTAGTTATTCATCTATTTTATTTTTTTGGCTTATGAGTGAGATTTCATCACCTTCTCATAGGTTTTTTAGGTGTGAATTAACTTGAGGTTTCATCATCCGACATTATCCAAACCACACTCTTTAGTGGGGGATATAAATTGGGTGAACTATTAGATTGTATAATGGTTGAGCGGTTATCTTGACAAGTCCAATGGATCCCTGAGACATGTGGTGATCTAGACATTAAGATTCACTTAGTAGTACATGATTAAAGTTATTATACAAGGGAAAATACCCTTGCATAATAAGCTAAATAGCCTGGATCTAATTGACATGAATTCTATGCCCAAGTGTTTCTAGGTACTTTTGTACCATCTAGATAAGTCGAGTCAAAAATTTAGATTAATTGACCCCCACTTATCATAGATTATCCTACCAAATGTCAAGTTGCTTTAACACTCTGAGTTCTTTACCACGTATCAATTATTGAGAGATAGAGGGGTGCTTAAAAAAATCTACCTACATTCTCTCTTTATTTTTTGATTAAAAATTAATTCCTTTCAATACTGGTATATTGGTGGAAGTTTTGGTGGATATTATGCACACTTTATGTTAGTTTTAGTGTAGGAACATACACTTAGGTGTTACTTCTTATATTGTTTGAGTCTAAAATCACTTTTTTAAATCAAACAAATTATAGCATCAAGAAAACACATGTTACACACACCACTTTGCACAAAGTAGTATTACACTACCAAATGTATTCTAAACTATTTTACTTCCTCAAAACAAGATCAAAATCATTTATGCCTTTGTTTCTAAATATAATTATTATGTTGGTAGTTTTTGCCTAGATTAGTTAGAGTTATTCTCATCCAAGTTTCAAACACCATAAAAGTGTGGATTCAATTTCAAATCTAGTGTGGTTATGTCATTCATATAGACTTACGTCCTTTTTACCAAGAGTTAAGTTACCTTTTAAAACTAAGTCTAAAACCCACTTCCGAGTTTATATCTAAGCATAACTAGTTTACATTTGAGTCTTACTTACCACTTGGGCTTGAATGTTTTACATTTAACACTTAGTTTGTGGTGCTTGAGTTGGATTTCCAATTAGTTTAAGACTTTTGCCTAAAACATCTTTAGACCTTCATTTTATGATTACAAGTTACTTTTAAACCAAGTTCACTCTTGATTTAGTTTCCAAGTTTTCCTTGACTAAGTTCACTCTTTGTTTTAAACCAATTGCCTTAGATTTAAGTTCATTTCAAGTTTCAAGCCTAGATTGAGTTCATTTACAAGAATAGCTTTGTGACTTTCACCAAGAACCTAGAGAAACCATATTCTTAGACATATACCATGATTTTTACCTTTAGATGGTTTAAGACCTTTACCAAATATTGATTTCATATTTCCATTCCAAATTTGCATTAGACTTAGTGTAAACCTTTACGAAGACCATGTTCATTTTACACTTTTAGACCTCTTTTCAAGAGTTAAGTGTGTTTGTCATGACAATTTTAGAGCATGACCAAGTTTTTTAGGTTTCCCTTTTAGGCCAAGTTTCAAAAATTTACAACGGTTAGCCAAACATTTAGTAAGACACTTACCATTACTTCAACCACACCTCGCTATACACATAGTAAAATCATGTATAATCTAGAGAATGAAATCATTGTCACAAATGATATTATTTTTGAGAGCCTTATGGAGATGACATAACATATGAGATGGATATATATCCCACTTAAAATTCCCATTATATAGGGAAGGGCCAAGAATTAACAAATTGTCTTGCCAACACACCTTATTATCTATGGCAAGACTAAGACCAAACTACTAAATACCTTGTTAGAATACCACCTAACATGGAATAGGTCCAACAATAATATTATTCCTATGTGATCGATCCAACTTAGACCACTTACAATTTTTACTTATTTGACTACCATCTCTTAGAGAATAGAGATGAAATCCTTATTAGAGAAGTGGAGGTAGGTGTTAAATTTCTAGTTGAATTACCACATGAAAGTTTACCTAGCTTAGCTAGAGATCCTAATAACATGCCTCTTATTAGACCATTTGAGTAAGCATCATATAACCATAACCATGCCCTCATACTAATGCATAACCAAGAGCTTGTTGCACTTTAAAAAGGAAAGGGTCAAGTTTATGACCAAATAGCATAAATGTAACAAGCATACCAAACATACTTTAAATTAGCTAAGAATTGAAATGCCATGACTATTTATAATATGTCTCTCATAGAGTTGACTCTATCAATTGGGGTGAAAATTGACTCATTAGTCTATACCAATATGAACATGAACCCATTCATGAAAAATACACAGGTTGGGGACATGTTTAATACCCCATTCATTGGGGAAAAAACTATTCTTGTTACATAAGACCTTTTTTAAACCATGGTGGATAACATGCAAGTGTACCCAAATACACATGAAGTTGGGTCTCATGTACAATAGACAAAATCACAATAAGTTTCCCTTATAAACACCTTAAGTGGTTCACAATAGTAGGGGACAAAAAATTCTAGTTCATAAATGTAATAAATGACTACTCCACCTCAAAAAATCACTTCCTAGAATACACCATAGGTAGAAAGTAACCAAACACAGACCAATATTCCAACCCAATATGGGGTGACCATTCCTCCACCTCAATAGGTTATGAACACTGTTACACCCCAATAGGTGGAAAGCAATGTTTCATTATAATAAATCTAAGTAATGTGCCACCACACAAGTCGTAAAAACATTGCAAACATTGTCTAATCAACAAGGTATCCTTATTAGGAAACAAAAATTAGTGACTAGTTAGCAACAAGTACCAAACATTCAACAATTACTAAACAAGCAACAAGTGTCAACCCAACAACAAGGGCTTAAACCCACTAGGAAATTATTTCCATTTGACCAAAAAATACCACCAATTGAACAAGGGCTTAATATGCAACACCTCAAACAACATATCTTTAACTAATAATGAATACCTTTTATACAACATGGTTCAACTAGTCAACAACATGTTCCTATTCAAACCCAAAATGCATAATACATTTCAAAAATATAAATACCTCCATCATAGTCTTAGTTCCCTCTAAATAGAATCATATTACTAATTCTAACTAGAATATTTACCAAAAAGATGTAGCGTATCAACGATACAATCCTAACCAAAGGATATGTATTTTGGGTCAATGATGTAGAGCCATATCAACTTCTTTACCATATTATGCATATGTCCTTCAATCAAGAATTATCTTTGATATGTTCCACTTATTCCTCATAGTTCTTCTAGGCAATCATGAGACTATGTTTGTAATTTTCTTGACCATAAGTTATGGGATCATGCTAAATTAGTTTCAAATGAACTTCACTCCATCAACAAACCATATCATAAGTTTCAATAAATTAAACATTCTTGTTCATGTACTCACTTTCACCTACATGACACTCACATTATAAATTAATTCTAAAATTTTCTTTACTTAGACAATCAACAACATGATGGTTTAGATCATATCAAGATCTCACCCTTCCTTTTGACACTCTTTTCTACCTTGTTATTCAAACTGGTCGCTCACTCGTTTCTTTCAAGCTTCTTTCAAGCCTTAACACCTTCTAGCCCTGTTTGGGGTAAATTCAATTGGTTTTTAGAACATCATTCAAATTTTAAAACAATCTAAGAGTATTTTTAAGAATATTTTTTGGGTACTCTAACTCCACCATTTACCATTTGATCATTCTCCACTCTCATTCCCTTTTAATCCTCTATCTCCATCCTTCCTTGTAGTCTTTTTCCAAGGCTTTTCTTGTTTTAATAGCATGTATGGAACCCTATTGACAATGCAATAACATTTTAGGATACCCTCTAATGTATTTTTAATTTTCACAAAGTTACAAATTGGGATTCATCCTAAAGATCCCTTTTTCAACTTCCTTAAGGCTAAGAATTAGGCTAATTAGGTCTATCATTCTTATTTTTACCCATAGTCTACTATCTTAGTATGAACATGTACTCTCACTATCTATAAACTAAAAAATATTATTGGCCACACTAAAACCCTTCAATCTTTCAACTTTTTTTGTATTCCAATGGTTACAATACTTATTATGTCATCTTTTGTGTTGAACCCTGTCCTAGGGGTTATATAGTGTTAAACAGGCCCAAGAGGGCACAAAATGGATTTACACGAGGAGACCTTGGCTTTAAATTCCTAAGTGACAATATCAAGGTCTATCCTACATACTTACATCCTTTCAAAAATCAATCTTTACTTGTCTCTTCTTACACACAATTTATTCATGGACTTTCACAGATTAGAAACACATAGTTTGCTTGTAGGTTTAACAACAGGGGATAACAATGCTTATTGGCAATGTTCAAACATTCATAATCATTTAAACCTAAACTCAGCGCAATATTGAACCAATGAAGACACTTCATTAAATGTACACATTCACAGTCCAGTCAAGAATGATTTTTATAGGAAAATAGGGTATGACTACTAAATACTCATGAAAAAAAGAATTTGATACTTGTTTATCAATATTTCAAACTTAAAAAGTATTCATTTAACCTTTACACACCTTAGATGTAGTCTTCCCATCTTGTTAGGAACTATCTTGATAAGCACATTTGTAAATAAAGAGTCTTTCACAACATACGAGTCTATGCATATAGATGCATAAACACCAATCCTCATGCAAGTCTACATATCACCATTGAAGATCCATATAGTCATCCACAATCTTTATTCTCACCATGCCACAATTAGGTGGAGGCATCTTATGCCTATCCAAATCAGATATAAGCTCATCTCTCTCCTAATACCCTAACATATGTAGTTTTAGCTATAAAAACCCTTTAAAATAAATGAGTATACACACCAACCATAATAGTTGCTCACTCTTTCAAACCCTCTTCTACCACATCATCAAGAACATGCCACATGAGCTCTCAGAGTGTCGACTCAATGATGGTCTCCTAAACTCATCATCTCCCCTCGCCACCCCAGTTGGTGCCTCATCTTTTACACCTACCACCCCACCTACACACATAATAAGTAGAACACTACATTAGATATATACTTTCAAATCCAAATTAAAGCACAAACATAGGTATAATTCAAATACAATCACTAATTACCTCTCATCATTTGGATCAACTCAAGCTCCTCATATGCAAGAACATCCACTCCATCCATAGGATATAATGGAGTCCACTAATGCCTAACCCACCATGTAGTGTACGCCTCAATGCATCCCATGTCATCTACATTAAGAATATCTATAACCACATCTTGTACATCCAAAGGTAATGGTACCAACTCAGCCTCAATAGGTCTCACATGAGCCCCTACTCTTGTTGGTGCCTGTGCACTCCTCAAACATACCCATGATATAAGAGGAACATCCTGTTGAACTCCAAACTACCTAGTCATGAACTCATACTGAAAGTGCTCATATACTCCAGCCCAATGATCATGTAACCAATAACTAACCCTCATGTACCATAGCTACTCTCCAACTTTGGGCCATCTAGGGAATCCTCTATAGTTCCTCCATATGATATCTCAAGCCACCAATCTATATACTATCCTCTTGTAATGATCTATCCTAGGAGATCAGATAGCCAAATCACTCATCTATTGCTCATGAAATGGTTGTGGATATGCCCAAATCACCCTCAACAATCCACTCAGTCACACAGTTGTTATGTGCTCATAAGCCTAACAATGTAATAAAATAGCCACACCCACACCACCACTAAATGCATCTTGTGTAAATTGATATAAATCTCTGTATAAATGGGCAAGCATAGTCATATCCCATGATAACATAGTACTATACATCTCAATGATATGAACCACCCTATGCATCCTAAAGTAATAGACACTCCACTGTCATCCACTACAACAAAAGAATCCAATAATATAGTTAACCACTTATTTTGGTGTGAAACACTAGACTACACAATAAATGATAGTAATACATTGCTATCACTACCTATTTGATGCATACCTAAAGGCACATCACCAAAATACAAGGATGCATGATCAATGGCATCAACACCCATGTCATCTTGTAGTGTCACCTATCACCCACTAATTGGAAAATGTAAAATTTGGTATACATCCTCCATAGTAATAGCAATCTCTCCAATAAGAAGCCATAATATATAGGTATTAGCATTCCACCTCTCACATAAGGTAGTAATCAAGTACCTATCCCATTGTACCATGCCCAGGTCACATACATGACCCAACCCCAATCTATCCATAATGGAACACTCATAAATAGATAATGGTAGCATCCTTAATATCTCCATCACATGACCTCTATAGAACTCTCACATCCACACCTCACCCTAAAAATACAACCATGCCAGGAAAAATAGCTAAGAAGTACAAAAGCAAGAATAACTCAAAATTTGAAAAAACATCCATAGTGGATAATAGTGCTATAGATGGACACAAGTGTTAGAATATAATGCTAGAACTTGGATAACAACACTGCATCCTAGACAAAAATGTTGACTCTAGGATAGGAGCATTGGAACTAGTAAAAATTTCCTAGACTACTTAAAATAGCTCAAAAACATTCAAAATAGGCTTTTAAATAAGTAAGAATCAAGTGTAAAATTTACTCACCAAGCTAATCTCTCTATCGACTTGAATCCAAGCTACCAACTACTTAAAACAAGTCATAAAAGATGCTCATCTCCTAGGCATTTTTCACTCCAGAGCTCCAATATCTCAAACTAGTCACTACACAAATAAACCCAAACTTAATCAAAATTCTTATATCAACTAACTTTTTTATTGAAAAGAAAAATACCATTTTACCCGTAACTAGAACCTTGTGGCTCCATTTTATAAACCATTTGATTCAATGTAATCATGATAAGGATACCTTCAACATCACATAACCCTTGTTCTCTCACTATGCCATTTATCTACTATAACATACACACATCCCTATACCTCTTTTGTACCCCAACATATAAATTGGTACCTAATAATCAAAAACATTCATTAAAAATGTTTAATTAACTTAGCTTAATTGATCAATCAACTTTTCAATCCATTAAATTAATTACTACCTCATTTCCCTACTATGGCATGAACATATCTACATATATACTATACCTAGATATAAGATTTGATCCTAACTAATCAAAGACACCTTTCAATCCTATTAATTCAATTCTCACCAATTAAACAAATAGACTATCAATTTATTTAATACATACCAACCTAGTTCCCATTCATACGCCACTAGTTTTCACTTTTGGCTTAACCTCCTCTATCATAGATCTCATCCCTCTCCTCAAAAGGGGGGCATCATTCCTAAAATCTCTACAAATTACCTAGTATCCCTATCCACTCCTATAGGTAAATACACCTCAATTCTCACACCTCTAGCAGGCAGATTATTAGACTCAATACATATTGGTTAGGATTATATAATTATTCAAACTACAATGGGTCACTCAACATGGTTTTTGTACCTCTAAAATCTAGATTAGTAACATTACTTAGCTCAAATTAGTCAAGATTATATAGTGGTTTAGTTTATTTGGGTCACTCAGCATCACTCAAGCATCTAGAGGGATATACTATTAGCTTACAAATACACAGACTATTTAAATACATTAGTTTAGATTATATGGAATCATAGCGACTTTGATATAGACTCATATACTAGATTTGGGGGCATGAAATAGATGTTCAAAATCTTCAACATCTAGGATTATACAAATTGGAATGGAAAGACAAGCCATTTTATTCTTACACATTTTACTAGAGTTTTTAGATTACAACTAGGCATACCCATGTTGTCATCAAGTTGGACCATATGATCTTCTGCAATGGCTGGTCCATAGCATTAATTAGACTCAAGAGTTTTTGTAGGATATAGGGAAAACATTGGTTTTGAATCTTTGAGCACTTCTCATTTCTAGTTCATATTATTTAGAGTGGGAACATGATAGATCTTGCTCTTCACAACATACAGATTTTATACACACATTCTAGATTACATGAGTTTATGTGAGATAAAGGGTAGACATTGGTTTTTGGCCTTTGATAATTTTTCATTTTTCATTTAGATTAAGTATGGGGGGCATCTATCATATGGATTCTTTCTTTCTCTAGGGATTATTAAGATTCAGTATAGGGGCATCTATTATAGAGATTTTTTCTTTCTCTATGCACTATTTAGATTTAGTATAGGGGGCATCTATTACAAGGATTCCTTCTTTGTCCAAGAACTATTCAGCTCTCCATCCACTTCCCTAGCTAGGAATTTGGATCATTTTTATCACACTTATCTCAACACAGGTAAGTTCAGGTATGCATCTTCTTTCTTTCTTTTACTCTAGTACTTCATTTCATTGCATCACTAGATTAAAAAGGGGAAAAATGTATACACCATAAAATTTTCAAGAAATTACATATATCATGTCTTTTCATAATCCTTTCATAGGAGACTCTGACTAGAGAATATGAGTCTTATTCACATCTATCCATGTCTTTTTGTTTAGTTTGCCTCAGTCTTATTTTATAACTTAGACACCTCTTTGACCATTCCCAGACATTTGTAACCTTCTAAAATTAACCCTTACTATCCCAAGTCACTCTTTCTAGGATTATGCCATCCCCCCAGGTTTTAGTTCCTCTAGACAAATCACCCAAATAGGACTACAAAGCTTAAACCTAGGGTGTCTAATTTTTGGTGCTATTGTCCAAGTGCAAATTTTATTCCAATAATCACTTTCTCCTGCTAGGTGAGTCTTACCCCTTTCTTTGCTTCATTCTTATGTTTTTCAATGTCATCCAAATGTAAATAAAACTCCCAAAAATGAAATAATGAGTCTCCTATATAAAGGACTACACAATGCATTTTATATCTAGCACTTACTACTTTGGCACATTAAACAATAAAAATTTGTGAATAGTATATCTCAGCTTCTCTGCATCACACATAGACTTACATGCTTGATTGAGGAATGGCCTAGGCAAAATTCATTCTTACATCTATCATGCACATTCCCTAAGGGAAAACTACATTAGATCTGAGACCCTAGATTGAGGGTTAATATAGGCAACAATCAAAATAGTAGGGGTTCTTGATTATGTGATCATTCTTACCCTAACCCAACATTTCCTCCTTTTGTTGTTGATCTATTAGTTGTTTCCATGTGTGCAAATGAATACAGGTACTAAATATTGAAATAGACCTATGACAATCTCTGATGACTTTTAGGACCTAAAATTTGGTACACATGGTGAAATTGAACAAGTGAATAAATACCCAAAAAGATTTTAGCCTCATGACAATATTGATAGGAAGGATTATAGCATCAAACACTAGGGTTTCATATTTCTAGTGCTCCTATCTAAATAGAAAATATAATCCAAAGCCATATTTTTGACATTGTCCTAATCTTGCTCCTCAAATTCTAGACTTAGAATCTTCTATTTCAACCTAAATCTAGCTAAGTTAATTTCATTTATGTCTTGTATAATTATCATTTAAAATCTATATTTTTCCCTATTAAATTAGATTTTTCCTATCATTCTAAACCCTTATTATTAAGGATCTAAATATTAGATTCCCCAAAAAAATAAAACACCCTACTCATAAATGGACATACCTTAGATGCTGTGGATTCATCCAAGGTCTTATTATGGGTCCTTGTAGGATCCTAACTTGAATGTAGATAAACCTATTCATATAAAAATATTATTAGAAAATTTGTATACTAGAAATGCAACCAAGTTCCAAAATTAATTTTAAACTAATATAAAAATTATTTAATCATGCACTTATCAAAATATTGTGATCACACTCAATCTTCTTCTGACACTCAACAGGGTCAGTGACAAGTCAAGGTCCATGAACATGCATGTGAAAGGGGGAGAAAATGTTAGAAGGTGCCATGCTAATCATATGAATGGGACTATCATATGTCATTGGAAAACCTTGTGTGTACAACACATTCACATAAATTATATTTCCCAAGTATAGAGTAAAATTCTATAAAAAGTATACATTTACAAATCAAAATTCAAAATTAACATATATCTTATTGAGTGCCTACATATCTCAAATTTTAATAGTAATACCCATGTCTATTTCAAATTATAGAGATGGAGGAGTCTCCATTGTTTTCATCAATTAATCAAAATATATGACTTTTAGTTGAGCATAGATCTATATGAATAAATAAATGTACATGAAGTATAATATTAATGAAAAATTACCTCCATTTATGTAAACATATTTTGATTAAAATCAATAGATGTAGTAGTAGATGGACCAAAAATAGGTTGTGAAGATGATGGCATTGTCCTCTCCTAAAACATAAAAAAATACATATATATTATTGAATTTTTATGTAAATTAATTATTACCTTTTAAGT
>JARHVA010004189.1:1445000-1645000 GCA_037957365.1 Torreya grandis
CCTCAAAAGGGTGGTATATTATTGGGATCATGCATTAAAGACATGGCTTCCACACTTTCAAAGTTATATATTATAGTAGGGCTATGTTATGGAAGCATGTCTTCCATGTCTACACTAGTTCTCAAATTCCCCATATTATAATGTGGGCATGTTATAGAAACATGTTCTCCAAATTTACACTTCTCATATTATATAGATTATGGTGGGGACATGTTATGAGGTGCATACACCATGAAAATAACACCCAAAATTAAAAAATCAAATCATTTTCTATATTTAAAATAATTTTATGGACAATTATCATACCCAAGTTGGACTTTTATGGATTGTTATTGAGCCAATATATTGTAGTAGGTTGTTCACTTTTGGAAGGTTGAGTTGATTAAATCACTCAATCTTACCAATATTATAATTTAGAATTGATTAAATATTCTAACTTTACCAAACTTATAGGTTGGATTTTATTAAATCATCCACCCTCACTAGATATATGTCTTTAGTTGATTAAATGGTTCACACTCACTAGATCATGCACATATTTTGGTGACATTATTGAGATGAAACAAGATCAATAGGTATGTTATAAATCACCATTAGATCAAGGTTAGAGGAATGTGTCCTCTAATCTCTCTATATAAATTCACTTGTAGGCTCATATTTATAGTAATCTCAGATTAAATATTTCATAATGAGATATCCTTTCAAATCAAACTGCTAAATAGAAAGATGATTGCATTAACACACATGTGTACTCCTAACCTTGATCTTTCTACTTTCAAACATTTAAAATCATTTCAATCTCATATATAATACACTAATTATATATTATAACATAATCTTGGTTATAGGTCAATCACCAATAGATCACTCAAGTTGGGATCATGCAAAGACAAGGTGTGTTTTACACACCCAGGTATGCATTTATGTCCTTTAAACTAGAAAATTTAATACTAGATTAAAGGGGAGGATGTAGCCACTAAATATGATTTATGTAGTAATCTAGTTTTGTTCACTTGTAAATTACATATCATGGATGTGACTTTAACTTATGGACATGCCCACTTCTAAAAGGCTTGCATTCACTATCTCTTTATCTAACCAATATTATGATGACGACTAGGCCTTATATACTATGAAAAAATCTCCAAACCTAGTCCTTATTCTTCACTACCATTTTTATACATGCACCTATCTATTTTATAGCTTCTAGGCCACTTGCATCCCAAATAGAAACTTGCATTGATGCAAGTGTCCGCCTTTTATATAAAGTGGCATGTGTAAAAAAAGTCATCTAATTTGAAAATTAAATGTATCCTAAAGGTCAAATTAAGTGATTTAATGAAATATATTTCAAAAATGGATTGGTATATATATATATATATATATATATATATATATATATCAACCCTCATTCATTCCTCACCTAAAAAATATTGGGAACTCACAAGGCAACTTACCAAGAAGCACTCAAGTGAGAACACCACCATATTTGTACATATTTCCAAATAAGTCATAGGAGTAATATTATTGTTTTAACTATTTAGGGTTTATGGAGTTTAATCCCTTGGTTGATAAAAGGTCTGAGCATAGTAAATCTAGGTAGAAACATGTAATAAAAATAACCAATAATTTCTAATATAATTAACTTAGTTTAACCTTTCTAAAAATAACAATAAATGATGTAAACAAGTAATTAGCTATAAATTGATTGGGATAGGAGATATGGAAGCTAAAAACTAAGACATGGGCTCTTTTGAGTGTCATGGATATGATTCAAGTGTTAAAAATCTTCTTGGATAGTATTGACTTAATTAGAAAGTAGTGCCATGTGGTGTTAGTGTACCTATTTTTGCACTAGTGTCTTCTATGCAAAATTTTTCCAAGTTTTTAGGTGCACCTATGTATGGGTATACCAATCCTATTCTTGTGTGCATGATTTTTAGATCTCTATATATGACCTATTTTAATTTATTTTATATACAAACCTTAAACTTCCATGTTGATAGGGTATCCAATTGGAACAAGTAATAAAGTGTGTTGTTAGTGGGGTAGGTTGGACATCCTCAACACCCCACTATGATGAGAGTTGACCACATACCAATATTTTGAAGAAGGATCAAGCCTGATTAGTTATGCCAACCTAAGTGTTGGTATAAGTGCAAGTGAATCTAGTATGAATGCTAGTTTGAGTTCTTTAAATGTTCTTGAGACTCTAAATATAAGTAATCTAAACTTAGGGATGTTGTAGATCATTATATACAAAAGTAGACCATAATATGGATTGATAACCTTAATTATGCACAACTTATTCTGAGTTTATTTATGTAATTTGTATATGATTTCCAACTAGTGGATAAAGGGATAAAATTCGTGTTTATATATTGTTCTAGTTTTTTTGTCGGTCTTAAAAGAGGTCTAGGATGACTATAGATGGTTTCTCATTTGTAAATATATCCATTGGATCCAAAAGGAGGGAAAAGGATAATAACAACCAAACTAGGACAATATCACCATAGACACTTCTATCCAAATTATGGTACTAGTGTTTAGTTTTCATAACTTGAGGCACTAAGGGCCAAGATGATAAAATGAGGGTGAGGGACTACTTTAGGGATGTTTAGAGATGTATGTGGCCCACATGAAGGCTAGATAAGTGTCTAAATAATCATTAAGGTTGGTTTAAGGATAAATTAGGGATGGGTGGTCTCAAGTAACACTCTTATCACTCAAGTGTTATTTTTAGGTGAATACATTCCCCCATTTATTATATAAATGCAACAAATTAAAATAACTAAGATTAAAAAAAGAAGTGTACTTGGACTTACATAAGAGGCAAAGCTTGTGAACCTAGATTTGAGTATGTGAATCATGATCCATTGTGTGTCCTAAAAATGAAACATGCATAGACAATCCCTTAAGAGATATCAAAAACCAAAGAAAAAACTAATTAAATAGATAAGAGAGAGGAAAATAATGAATACACCTCATTGGATACATGAACCAATGTAAAAACTTAATGACAACCCATGTGTGCACATGTAAATAATGATAAATTAGTGAATAAATTGGACTAAGTTGATGGCTTGCTTAATCCCCATATGTGGGTGGCTCAAGAAATCAATTCAATTTTGACTCCATCATTACCCACCCCTGATTGGTGGATCATGACCTATGAATAGATTGGATTGGATTGATGGTGTATCCAACCCTCTTATGTAGGTGGCTCAAGAACTCAAGTAGATTATGAATCCATCATTACCTACCCATGTGTAGTAGATTCATCTAAAACTAAAATTGCATGACATAGCTAGAGATATCTAACTATAATTAGAATAATACATGGTGGCTATACGCCAACTTGGGAACTTTGGCATGTAAAAAAACTATGGGCCACTTGAGAATATTATGAGGCTTTGGGCCACTCAGGAGTGCCAACCACTATAAATGGAGTAAGATATGAATATGGTGTATAACTTGGACCATGGTGTCTAATGATTACAATGTAGATAATGACATGGATTTTGTCATTTTGTCTAATCAATTGGTGTATAAGTGAACACATAGAAATAATGTGTCGTACATTTACCCCCAAATCTGATATATGAGTATATGAATTTTGGATTGAGTTGTAATAATCCATATCTAAGCATCTAAATTGAAACATGAATGATCATGCCATGCATGATGCCCCTAATTTGAGCAATCTAGTATGAATCTAAGATAAACTAAGCCAAAACTAGTAATCTATAATTAAACCTATGTAAACCGAGACTATACCTATTGTACTTTTTTGGTAAATTTAGAATTTTCTAAAACTAAGACTACTAAATAGTAGCCCCATATCTTAGATAGAAGTGCCATGTGCTATAGTGTCTTAATTTGGGCACTAATGTTTAACTATTTTGATTTCTATGAAACTACAATTGATCTCTATGTCATTATTTCCCACTATGTTTTATTGAATCTGATTTATGTATTATGTTCTTGTGTAGTAAAAAATGTACTCTAAGTGCATTTGGATAGCCTGATCTCTATGACAACCCCTTGTGAATGCCCCTATTTTGAGCAGAGTTATTATACCTATGTAAAAAATATCCTTAAAAGAAAAAGCTCTGTAAAATGTGTGTTAGCCAGAGCATATATGATATATACGTAATAAAATAGTATAATGTGCATACATAACATCAAAATGTAAGATAGTCTGAGCATATGTTTGTAGTGTATGATGTCTGTTAGATGTAGAATTCACAAGGCTATCAATATCAATATATAAATCTGAGTAATAACTAAGTAGCTACCTTGAGGGATGGGGCATGATTTAAAACATGAAACTCAATTACGAAGGTGAGATGCATGAGGTCACTCATAAAATCTAAAATTAGAGTGTGTAACAAGCAAGAAATAAGTGTCATGGCCATAACACATACAAGAAAGCATACATACAACACACATGAGGCATGCAACATAGGATAAGGGGCCACGATACAAGGGACATGGGAACATGTCATTAAATTTGAGAAATAAAGACATACAAAGACATGTTAAAATATACATATATGTAAACAACAAGCATGTTGTCTTAGAGCCACATGGAAGGACATGGGCTATTTGTCCAAAGAATACATATAATGAAAATAAGTGGTGTATATATATAGAGCAATGGTATATTCAAATGGTCTCAAATAAAATAATCATAGAGACATGATCAAATATAAACTATGAAAGATAAAAGTGAAACTATGCATGAAAAGGTGGTATAAGTACGCATAAGAGCTAAGATATACGTAGGCTGAGTCTAAAGTAGTATTAGTTAGCAACAAATATGAGTAGGTGTAGGATGATCAAAATCAATATATAACAATGCTAAATTGGTGATGTACATTTTAGAAATATGTAACCTAGTAATTGAAACTATGTATAAGATGCCCTTAAATGAGAGAATGTATCAAATGAAGAGCTCATGTATCTATGTATATGCCCATAGTGGGTAGATATTAGAAAATATAGATTTGTGTAGTGGACCTAGGTCCTATAAGTATCTAAAAACACTTGATAAGAATAATTAAAGCATGTATGTATGATAATAATTGACTATACTATGATAACTAATATATGTAGTACTTGACAAGTATAAGAAGTGTAAACATGGCCATGCATACAATTTATAATTTATGTTTTTTGAGTAAATATTTGCATGCTTTTGTGTTTTGACATATTATATATATTTTTTATTTTCTAAATATAAGCTATGGACAAGCAATATGAAAAAGTTCTTATATATAAAATATCCTTAGATGCATGATGTTCAATGGGTTTTTGATTGCCTTGCCATCAAGTGAAGCTAGATGGTATATTTGGGGCTAATATTTTATTTGACTAAATATGGGCTAAGCCAATTTGGTTTGAATTTTCCTTTTTTCTCTTCTTTAATTTTGATGTTTCTAAGCTCTTCTTTTCAAACTAAATTATTGACTTTGAATTCTTTGCTATGAGCATGACTGTTATAAGTCTACTTTATTCATTTATGATATGCTCTAAGATTTTTTTAGCTTGAATACATGTATGATCCAAATATTTTAATTCATGGAGACATCTTTCTCGATATTGATAATATTTAATATTCCCTTTTAAGGATACCTATAAGGATGGGATTTCTAATTCCAATGGGATAACTATTTTTATGCCATATACTAGTGAATACGGAGTAACTCCTATTGGTGATGAATGTTGGTATGGTAGGACCATAGTGAATAAATGAATTGATTCTTCCAAACATCACTGAATTTGGTAACTATTTTACTAAAGATACCATTAATTGTCTTATTTATATCTCCTTCTTGACCATTTACTTATGGGTAGTATAGACTAGAGAATGTGTATTGGATTTTATATTTAGCACAAAATTTATTCACTATTTTGTTCTTAAAATAAGTTCCATTATCTTTAATGATGGTTGTTGGAAGATCAAAACAAGAAATAATGTTGGTCATGAGATAATGGTATATATATTCTCCATTTGTGGATTGTAATGAAATGACCTCTCAACCATTTTTTTAAGTATTATGGAGTTGCGATAATGAATTTATGACGTGTATTTTGCATTTATCTTACCAATTATATAAAATCCCCATAACATAAACAACTATGGGTTGTTGTTATTGTGAAAGGATGCAATATAGGTTACCATGACATTGAAATTTATCAAA
Source organism: Torreya grandis (assembly GCA_037957365.1). NCBI lineage: Eukaryota > Viridiplantae > Streptophyta > Pinopsida > Cupressales > Taxaceae > Torreya > Torreya grandis. Next base: position 1,451,207 of record JARHVA010004189.1, read on the forward strand.
TAAATTGGCATTTTATGAACATTATTATTCCATGGTTGGTTAATACTAACTTTGTATAAGTAATCTATGTGACATTGCTTTACCATTTAAATGGTCATCATATTTTCTGTCATGCACCTATATAAAATCAAAATTAGCCTCCTAAACTATAAAAAAAAATAGAGTAAATGTCCCTCAAAAGATTGTTTGAATAAGTCTTCACCAATAATAACATATCAGAGGGATTTTCACTATATTTTCCACTTATTATTCCTTATGAAAGTGTCTAGTGTAATATATTTGGGTAGAAAAATATATATCAAAGAAACATTTAGATGTTCTTATATTTAATGTGGTAAATAAAACTATTAGAGTTATGAGGTTGACATGGGACACTAGTGGATATTTTAATAATTTGATAGTGAAGATAGATTGGTCTTCATTTGTGTCAATGGGGATCAATGATGATGCAATGACCATTATATTGGCATGATGATTGTCTTTACATAGAATGTTTTCGATACAAAACATTTTCAAACTAACCCTGAAGACATCGAACCATATTATTTCAGGAAATTATGAGTTATTATTTGTTTTAGTACATGTTTGTAACCTTATGGAAAATTAATTTTGAATCCATATAAACTTTAATTGATTTAATTTGAATAGCATGAGCTACTTGAAAGCATACAATAAAGGCCTCATATTTTGTGATGTTTTTTGGTACATGAAAAAATGAGTTGGTAAGCAAGGGCTACTATATGCCCAAGTGGGTTTATGAAAAAAATTCTTGTGTTGACACCAAATTCACATCTAGATATATCAAAGAACATTTTCCATGAGTTAGGAGTGGTATTTATGTTGTAAAGTCATCATGAAAATCATCATTGATAGGATTTGTGTCCAATAACGAGGCTATCACCTATTGATATGCAATTATCTAGCCCTTTACTAAGTTTTGTAATATAGAGTTGAGGTTTAATTATGTAACATAACCCATTTTGTAATACAGCCTAAGAGATGTGGTTTTGACATAATGAACTTTAAAGGATCAAACTTTGTAATGACTTGTGTCTTATTGTTAATCATATACTATTTTATATTTTAAGTAGTGAATATAAGTGGATTTTTTATATATTATTAGATGATTTCATTTGTAGTCAACAATTATGTGACTGATTTATTAAATAACTTGCTCCTTATGTTGATCATCGTGTTGTGCCAAAAATGCACTGAGTGTATAATCTGTTATTGAGAGGTAAAGAAGAAGTGGCTTTTAAGGTGTTGGTAGTACCAATACATGTGGGTTAAATAGGTATTATTTAATTGTGTCAAATATTTATTTACATGTGATATCCCATTTAAATTTTATATCCTTCTTAATTAATCTGGTGAATGATTGAGCCTTATCTACTAGTTGTGCCACAATGTAGTGTATTGCCTGAATCTTTCCCTCTAGGGAGTGAAGTTGCTTTAAGTTGGTAGGAGGCATGTCCATTATGGATTTGAATTTTTTTGGGTCAACCTCAATATCATGTTGGGATATTATAAATCCCATGAGTTTACCAAATGAAACCCCAAAGATGGATTTACTGATATTTAGTCATACATTGTCTTTTCTCAATCTTTCAAAAATATGTTGTAAATCTATTGCATGGTATTGTCACTCTTTTAATTTTACAAGCAAGTCATCAACATAATATTTAAATCTCTTATGAATTAAATAATATATGGGTCACTATTCATTGGTATTTTGTTCCTAAATTTTTTAATCCAAAAGGCATGACTATATAGAAGAAAGTGCCCCATGGTACGTTAAAAGAAGTTTTTACTGAGTCTTCTTCAGTGATATTGATTTGATTATAACTAATGAACCCATCCATAAAGAAAATCATTTCATATCTTACTATGGAGTCCACTATCATATCAATATTGGGTAGAGTAAAAACATCCTTAGGAAATGATTTGTTTAAGTCTCTAGAATCACAACAACATCAGATTTGGTTATGGTTTATAACTGGGACAATGTTAGAAACCCATTGGGTATGAGCAACTAGTTGAATGAAATTGACATCAAAGAGCTATTAGAACTCATCTTTGACTAAAAGATAAACCTTGGGGTACATTTTTATAATTTTTTGTTCAACTAACTTTGCATTGGGATAGAGTGTAATCTTATGTACTATGATTTATGGATCAATGCCAAGCATATCATAATAGGCCCAAGTAAAAACTTCAAGGAAATATTTTAAAATCTGACTAATATTTGTATCTTCTTATTTACACAAGGTATCAACCAAAAATATGATGTGATGATCATAATCAGTGCCATAATTGAATTTGATTATCTCTTCATTAAGTAACATATATTGATTCATAGTGTATGGTGTTGTAGGGATAATATCATTTATGTTGGGTGAAATATCATTTGAATTATTTGAATACTCACCGAAGTATGCCTAGGGATTTTTTGAATGAGTAAACTTGTTCTTATGATAGAAGGATGAGAGATCCTCCTATGCCCCTAAGAATTCTAATAAAGCCTCATCATTATCAAATTCATCAAAAGTAGGTAAATTTGGAGAAGTTGTATCATCGATAAGATTGGGCTAAACAACTGAGATTATAGAAACATGATTTACCATATTATTTTCTTGTGGAATATGTGGAAAAAATATTATATGTAGAGAAACATGGTGAGAGGACTTGGAATTAAATGTTCTATCTTTATATCCAAGTCCTTATTTTCCTTATTGATCATATGTCTCAATGGGATTAAGGATTCCCTACTCATGTTTTCCAAGGCCATGTCTTGTATAACCCATTTTCTAATAATATATCAATCCAAAGAGAAAAATGTATCTATTATCTTATGCTCTAAATGTGTCTTAGGGAGTTATACATTAATTATGATTAATAGACTGAAGGGGTGTTATAAAAAAATCCATGTGAGGAATATAATTATGTGAAGGCTCTATATGTCAAAAATATTTGAATGGTTGTTTATCCATAATGCATGTGTAGATATTACCTTTATAACTAAACTTTAAACATGTAAGTAAAGCAGATATAGTTACATGTATATCATGAATCCAAGGTCTTCCAAGTGATATATTATAAATAAGATCATTAGGTATAGCTTGATATGTCATAAGTAGTGTTCTAGGCCCCAATGTAAGGTTTAGTGTGATTTGACCCAAAAATTTACATGGAATATTATCAAATCCTTAGAAGTTCATATTAGAAGGATCCAAAACCTTAACATGTATATTAATAAGCCAAATAAAATATATATTACAAATGTTCAACCATGATCCATTGTCAACTAAAATTAGTTTGACACCCACCTCATTAATTCATAAAGCAATATAGATAGGTAGGTGTAGATATATGAAGTGCTAACTTGGGAGATCTTTCTTTTGAATGAAATATGCTCTTCAGTCCATTTCATAATATTAATTATGGAAGTAACATAAGTTTGATCTGCTATGCAAGGCAATTTAATATCATAGATTTTTGCATATAAAATGTCTTTGTATGTGTTAAAATGTTTGAAGAGCTCTAAAATGTAAATTGTGGCTAGATAAATAATTATTTAGTCAATAAAACAATATCCATGGGTTTTACTAACCTATCATGCTTCAGAACCACATGTGGATATCATAACATGGACCACATGGTCTACTATAATCATAGAGATAGTAGTAGAGTCATGATAGTAGCTAGATGTGTAGGTTTGAGAAGTGGGAGGGATAAGTGAGAAAATGGATGTTCTTTTAAACCTAGTGAAAATAGGGAAAAAATCAAAGTGAACCAAAGACAAAAAGGTATCTAAAGGAGATTTGTTAATTTTAGGTAATGTATTTGATATCTTATGTAATATATCCTCTATGTGTTTAAAAGTTTACTTCTTAATTTTAATCCATATAAGATAAAAATAACATGCTAAGTAATTAATGAAACATGACCTATAGTTCAAATGATATAAAATATCATATACACATGTGTTAATGTATTTTTTGAGTTCATTCCGAATTAAAGGTAATAAACATGAAAATGAAAGTACTAAACTTTGCATCAAAAAGTGATAAATTTATTCTATCATTATTATCATTAATATACCAAACAAAAATATGAAAATATATGGATCTAAAATCTGAATATGGATCCTATAAAGTTGGAAATAAAAAACCCTAAAAGGTAGTCTAGGGTTAGGGTTTTTACAATGTTTGAAATAAGTTAGGTTAACCAAATGTTTTAAATTTTTAGGATTTATGGAGTTTAATTGCTTAGTTATTAAAAGGTTTCAATATAGTAAATTAGGGTATAAATATGCAATAAATACAACCACTAATTTGTAATAGAATTGGCTTGATTTAACCTTTCAAAAAATATAAATAAATAATGTATATAAGTACTTAGAAATTGATTGAGACCAGAGATTTGGAGGCTACAAACTAAGACATGGGTTGTTTTGAGTGTTACAGATATAATCTCGGTGTCAAATACCTTCCTAGATAATAACTCTATAATTGGAAGTAGTGTAATGTCATGTTAGTGTCCTTCTAAGCTTCTAGGTGCACCTGTGTCTCAATATACCAAGTCTATTCCTATGGCTCAATATATATAGATGACCTATTTTGATTGATTTTATATGAAAAACCTAAACCTCCATGTTGTTAAGGCATTTAGTTATCACAAGTATCAAAGTTTGTTATTAGTGAGGTAGGCTGGACATCTTTAACACCTTGTTATGATGAGAGTTACCCACATACCAATACGCTAAAAAGTGATCAAGATTGATGTAGTTCTCCCCACCTAAGTGTTGGTACAAGTGAAATTGAAGCTAGTATGAATGATATTATGATTGATTTGAATGTTTTCAACATTGTAAATCTAAGTAATCTAAGCTTAGGAATGTTTTAGATGGCTATATGTAGAAGTAGAGTAGAATAAAAATAGATAACCTTAATTATGCATAACTTGTTTGATGTTTGTTTGCATAATTTGTATTTAATTTCCATGTAGTGGATACAGGGATAAAAATCATGTATATATATTGTTCTAGTGCTTGTACAGGTTTTGAAATAGGTATACAATGACCTTAGGTGGTTGATCATTTGAAAATATATCCATTAGAACAAAATAAGGGAAGAGGACAATAGTTCCCAAGCTAGGACACTAACACCATGGGAAAATACTATCCAAATTATGGTTCTAGTGTCTAGGTACCATAAAATGAGGCATTAGGGGATAGAATGCTAAAATCAGGGCCTGGGGATACTTTAGGGATGTTTAGGGATGTTTGTGGATTGCATGAAGGCTAGATAAGTGTCTAAATAAGACTTAAGATAGGGATGGGTGGTCTCAAGTAAAAATATTAACACTCAAGTGTCATTTTTATTTGATTACAATTACCATAGGTCTGATTCATTTGAATAGTAGTTCATAAGCCATATTTTCTAAGTTATAATCGAGGTCATTGCATGTCATTGCTTATCACACACTTCATATTTATACACATAATAAAACATGTAGGAGAGGACTACATATGTTTAAGTACCTGTTAAAAGTATTGGACATGTAGGTAATTCCCATTGAAAGATGTGTCCTTGAGGCAAATCAACATTATGAGCCCATTAGCTAATTTTTCCCATAGTCACTTCAAGGGTAAGGAAGTTAGGGTTTGATCATTTCACAAAGAGTGATAGCCTATGCATTTTATTTAAAAACATCAAAATAAAGGTGACATAGAATATATAAGGCTCTAATTTGTTACATCTAAACCTAGTCAACATTTTGTATAAGACACTTGCATAGTCATACATTTATGTTAATGTAACTATCTAGGTCTGACACAAGTGTTCAAAGACACACAAATAATATTCCCATAATATAATAATTGTAATAGGATCACCTTATAGTCCACTTCTAGCCTTTTCCAAATTAGACTTATATGAGCATTGTAAACTAAGTATTAAATATCCCTTGTTCATTAAAATATCTATTAGTAGATGCAATTTTATATTTTAGCAATCTTAGTTGTATAAATTCATAATTATTATTTATCTATGTTTATTTTACTTGGTATTTTCATTGGGTTATTTTTCATTGGGTTATTTCACCATCCTTGTGTAAAATATGATATAATACCCATTAATCTTAGATACCTTTAATATCTAAATTTAGGGTTAAACATTCATCTATTTATATGAGACTCCCTATTCTACTAAATATTGAATAACACACATGGAATAGAGACACATAATCTGCATGATCTGTATGTGTGAATGTATAATGATTTGGCATGTTTAATTGTGGTAATAGCCTCTTGGATTGATCATGGAATGAGAGTGTTTATAAATTTGATATGGTATCAAAGCACTCTTCATGTATCCATTACATAATGAAATTCATTTTTGTCTTTGACCTTAACTGATCCTATCCATATCAAGTCATCTTGGTAAATATTTGCATTTGTATTAATTTATAGTGAGAACCCTCTGTGTAGGTTGTATAGTGTTATACACCTATTTTTTAGGGATTAGTGAATAAAGTTTTTTGTTTTTCATATTTTCATTCAAAGTATTGACAAATTATTTTAATTAGTTTGGATTTTGTCACTATTTGTATTATTTGTATTGCATGAATATACATCATCCATTTCGATTTGATGTCTTACTTAGGTTTGGATTGTCATGAGTTTTTAATTATAAACATTGTTTAATGTCATTACATCTAGTTTTATTAGATAATATCATGTTGATCTATATTTCAAACCCTTTTTGATGGTTTGCCATCAACCCAACTTTGCCTTAGATCACACTTCATTTAAAATAACTCAATACAAATTGAAGCTCAAAACCTTGAATTTTGACCATGTATCCCAAATATGACTTAGATTTTCATTTGATAGTAGTTATGGACCTCAACATTACATACAAATTGAATTTTTATTAATACATTTACATTTGTAACACTTCTATGTTATACAGATCTGTAGATCTATAAGAAAGTTTTGCATTTGAATAATTTTGTTTTTGTCTTTGATTGCATTTAGCATCTATTTGGTACCCATTAATTCAACTTATTCACTATATTTTACCATTTTACAAATTCTTGTTTGAGGATAAAATCAAATTTTTATGTAGGGTCCATACTCTTGCATAGTCTGTATAATATTTCACATCATTAGAGTTTTATTTGAAGACTAATTCTCCACATCAAATCTCATTTTTTGGCTCACAATGTAGTGTTTTTATGAATTATGCCATTGATTCCAAGTGACTTATTACTATTTGAAGTTGATTTACATACTTTGGATTGGATATATACCTTATGGTTCAACACCCACCACTAAGCTTCCATGCACCATACAACCCTTATCTTACATTTCTATTTTAATGACTCAAATGTCCTATAATGTGTTTTGTAGTCTCAGTTGTGACTGTGCTAAATTAAATTTCCTAATTATTGAAAGGGTTTTATAACACCATTCATCTCCCTTAGCCATATTCTAGGTCTCAAATCATGACCACATGTGTGTGGGTTCTACTTCCATGGCTAACAACATCAAACCTCCACTAGCCGACCATTGTTGAGTTTTGATTAGCCATTTCTTAGCTTGCCATAATCAAAATGGTCTTATCCTTAGCCCTCCATGCCATCTTATCCAACCCTAACCACTATAGATACACATAAAATCCTCACTAAATGATCCAATCACAAATTTTTCTATAGTTCCCAACCAATTTTCCTATATAAACTCCTCATAATTAATTTTTTGTAGTTGTATTAAGAGTAACTCTAACATTATGGCCTTATTTGAAAGATTGACATAGCTTTAGAGTCTCTAACATCTATTTATCTTCATTTTTTGGTGGGTTATTTTTTTGGGGTGACTTATTTTATCACACTAACTTATAAATTTCCATAGTTGTATTCTAATTTGACCTTATACAATTTATTTTATGAGTTCTCTTTTCTATGCACATTGTCACTTATTTAGTTGCTTAAGTTACCCATTACCACTAAGGTCATTTTCCTTTTGAGATATTTGTGTATGAAAATGTTAAAGTAGTGGTGTTTTCCCCCTCATACTAATATTTTGAGGCACTACAACCATTTAAACATTATAGGAGGCTTGTACACATACTTCTTTAGGTTTTGTGTTCTTTTCTATCCCTTGGTGTACCATATATTCTATTTCAAGTCGATATTTCTGTTTATTATAAATTTTATGAGTTATGGATTTAAACTTTAAAATATTTTATTGTTTGGCATCACCAACACATGTGAGCTCTTGAGTAGTAGCTTTAGATCATTTGTTATTACTAGATATTTTTAGAATTTTGATTCTATCGAGTTTACTTGTGTTTTATGTGATTCATTTCAACCAATGAATCTAATTCAATATTGTGTATGAGTTTTGAGTCATGCTTCTTAGGACACCTTGAAACAAAATTTATCTTTCCACTTTATCTATGGTTTTACTTATCTTCTGGGTACCTTGTGGTGACATATTTCACCTAGGTTAACTCATTTTTCCTAGTTTTTTGATATTTTTTTTACTTAGTGAGCCTCTTACAAAGTGCCAGTTACTTTTTGACTTCGTGGTTATAATGATTTGACATCCATGTATTTCATTAAGATGGATTAGTTACCATAGGGACACCTAGAAATTCATTATGGATTTGTACTTGGGTAACTAATCAGTTATAGTAGTTAAGACCAATTAGCCTATTTGTTTCCTATTTCATCATTCCCCATTTTGTACTTAAAGGGAGGATGTTAGGGTGTTCAATTTCAAGCTACCTAATAGTTTGGGTCATTTCATAACTAGCTAAGTTTGACACTTATTAACACTCACTTGAGAGGTAAGTTTGAATTTATGGATTTTTTTTAATAATGTTTTTGGATTGATAAATTTGTGCATATAAAAAAATGAGTTGTGGACTTATTTAGAAAATCCGTCTATTTTGAGTTGTGCACAACTACAATGTGGTTTTTGTGAAACAAAATTTCACATATATTTATATGGGACTCCCTATAATTCTAAATATTTAAGAATACACATGGAATAGAGCCTTATATTATGCATGATCTACATTTGTGCAAATGTATAATGGATTTACATGTTCAATTATGGAAACGGTCTATTGGAGTGATCTTGAAATGATAGGTTTTATACTTATGATAAAAATTCATTTTCAATTAGATAATATTTCATTTTTGGATTCCACACATGATCGTATCTAATAATGGTGGGGATTTTAAAAAATGAAATGAAGAAGCTTTGTGATAAATTCAAAATTATGCATAAATTTTCCACACCTTATCATCCGCATGACCAAATTAAAGCCACCAAGAAAATCCTTAATATGATATTACAAAATAATCTTAAAGATTCTTGTTTGGAATGGAATATTTAGGTTTATCCTGTACTTTGGGCCTCTCATACTAGTATATGTATTATTAATAAATTAAAATCCATTATCTCTAGTCTATGAATCCAAGGTCATCTTGCCACTTGAGGTGGAGTTACCTTCTTTGAACATTTCTCTTAATGTCATCATCCCTGATGAAGATTTGTATGAATCTCACCTTCATAATTTATACTTAAATATCAACACATGAATACTACTCAACACAATTATCAGTACAAAAGTCATATTACTAAACAACATACTAAAAGAGTCAAAGTTCTTATTTCAAAAGTTAGGGACTTAGTGTTGAAAATGTAATACAACCAAAAAAAAATGGGAAAGTACACCTAAAGTGGTGGGATCTTTACCTTTTGAGTGCATCTTAGGACCTAGCATAAATGATGGGCATATCTTCAAGGAAACGAACAATGCTCATTTATTAAATTAGTATTTTACTTGACCTATGTCCTTCATAGTTTCTTATTATTTTTACTTTTCCATTTTATATCCATATTACTTGCATTCTTAATGTTAATTTATTATATGTTGATCTAACATTTCTTGTAGGATCTACTTTTACTGTTTTGTATTGTATCTTAACCTTGATTTATCTACACACCTCCAGGTTTATTTCACATGTTCCCTAATACTTATGCTGTTTCCTTAGGTATTTTGTAATTTTTACACCTCTTATTTTTTTCGTTTTATGATCTGGATGATAAGACTTGGGGAATAAAAAAGCCCTTCTCACAAATTCCCATACTCTTTATCTTTCTTTCTAGATTCATTTCATTTCTTTCTTTAACCGTTGTTTCTTTTATGGTTTTTTTCTATCTTTTATCATTCTATACGCCCTTTAGGTCTTTGATATCTTTTTTATTTTTCATAACTTTATCTTACTTACACATCTTGTATTTTTAATGTGTGAGTTACTTGTAAGATTTGGGGAGTTAACAAGGTCTTCCTCACAAAAAGCATCCATTTTTCATTTTGATACATAGATTTTTTTCTCAAAATCTTAGCTAGATGGTCAAGAGTAGTTTTTTTCCCACTTGGAGTCAATCATATTCTCATATGATAAAACTATAACAACCTATCTACATGTCCTCATCCAAAATTTTATGTTTATTATGATGATGTTTCACACGTACCTATCATTGTAACTTCCCCCTTAATATATTTTTTCCAATTGGGGAAATCCAATTGATATATGATCATTTCCACGACTTTACAATTTTTTCATATCTTTTTGGGCTTCCTAAAGTTGGTTTCAATATTGCATTTTTTCTATAGTACAAGTCTAAGATTCTTTAGGCACTATGGTCTCTATGTTATTCTCCTTAGTATCTAGGTGTAAGGTATCTTGTATTAGTGATCTTTAGTACCCATTTTTGGTTTTCAAAAATATGTATGGAGGAGAAAAAAATATATAGCTAAAAGAGTTAAAATCCATATTATAATAAAATGCAATGTTAAAATGAAAAAATAATATTAAAAGTTAGATCACTCCTAAAAATATAATCTATTTGGCAAAAATCCTATTCTAGTCAAAACTAAAATCCCATAGTTGGCCTCGTGATAGAGCTGAGGTATGTTGGTGTGTGGTAGGATAGTAGAATATGGCAAGAGGTCTCATTACATCATGACCTATCTATATTATTACGTTATTGTTCCATCTAATTTATCACATAAGCAACCAATATTCATATTAGATTGACAACTATGTTAGGGGTCATGAGGAGTGGGAACATGTTGTGTGAAGGTAGGATCCTTTTATTTTTCATGTATACTAGTGTTATATTGGAAACATGTTGTATATTTTAAATGATTTACACTCTACTAGACTATATAGATAAAATGGTGCCTACTTACCTTCCATCATATATTCCATGATTTTTTGGGACATTATTGGTAGATATATTTGGGTGGTTTTAACCAATATTTTATATAGGAAATAGTTTTTATACCCATGGTATTGTAATATTGCTTTGATGATTATCTATTGATGTGCCTATATATACTAACACATATATTAGGGAAAAATAGAATATGGTAGTGCATTGCTATATTGTAAATGTTTGGGCTAATACAATAAATGAACTTAAGGACTTTTTATTATTGTTTCTCTCATTTTAGTTCATTGTGTTAATTTTATCTTCATTTTCATAGGAATATTTTATACTTCATTAGTTATCCTAAGATTATGTTTGCTTGATAGGGTTCTCTAGGACCATTGATGTTAAAAAATGTTAGTCTTATTATTTCATTATTTTTGGGAAACTAGGGTCTACTTACTAAACAATAAAAGGGTATAGAGTAAAGGGGAAATGTAATTAAATATAGATTTATATCAATTTGATCAAATTAATTTGCATAGGGAAAAGAAGTAACTTATCTAAAAAAATAGGAAAAAATAAATGATTCAGAGGCTAAAAACTATTTTTTAAGATTGAGACAGTGTCATGAATCTAGATTTGGATTTCATTCAGTAAAAGGATAGGATCACCAAAAATAAGACACTTTGAGGTCTGGTGCTATTGTCCACTCTTGCCACTATTATCCAAACTAGTCACAAAGGTATGAGTTTTTTGGGTTTTGCTCATTATACCTATATGAGTCTACCTATGAAACTTTGAGTATTGAATGTTAATAGAGCTCATTATAGACTTGATTCAATCTTAAAATGTTAGGTCTATCTACACACTTGAAACAATAAATACATCAAAATTAAAAGGGGGAAAAAACTAGGTTAGAGGAAGTATTGTCACACAATCTAGAACCCATATTGTCCTAATTGTTGCCTACATTAACCCTCAAGCTAGGGTATCACATCAAATGCATTTATCCCTTAGGAAACATGCACAATCAACATGCATAATATATGGAATAATGACTTTTGCCTAATACTTTCCTTCATCAAGCATGCAAATCTATGTGTGATTCAAAATGTTGAGCTGTATTATTAATTGATTTTTAATTATTTACTATGCCAAAGTAGTATGTGCTAGATATAAAATGCCTTATGAAGTCCTTTATATAGGAGACTCTTTATTTTGAATTTGGGAGATTTATTTACATTAGTTGATGTTCAAAAGACAAACAAAACTTAAGGGAGGGTCTAAAAAGGGTTTAAGACCTCTTAAGTGAATTGAAATGACCATTGAGACTCAAAATGCAAAAATATAAGAGCATCAAAATTAGGACACCCTAGGGTCTAGTGCTATAGTCCAATCCTAGCGCTTCTATCCTATATGATCAAGACTTGGGGGGATAGAATTGGCTTGGGAAATAGAGTCTAGATGAGATAGAATGACTAGTTTATTGGAAATATTGTCATTGATGTCGGGTCTATTATTGGTGATAAAGGCCCCATATAATTTATTGTCTAAAAGTGTTTTTAATGTTTATATTTTAGCTAAAATGTGTTGATATTTATTTAATATTAATTAATATATTTTTGGTTATATAAAATTTAAAAGAGGGCCCATGGAGAAGTCAAAGAATCATGGGGTAAATAAAAAATAGGAATGGGATGTATTTTCCCATCAAGAGTCATCTTGAAGAACTCCAAGAGTCACCAAGTGAAGACAAAAGAGGGTATGACACATTTTTCCATGAAGAGTCACCTTGATGAATTCAAAAGGTCACCAAGATAAAGATAAAAGATGAAAGGATGCATTTGCTTATGAAGGGTCACCATGTGAATTTTCAAATACAAGGATTGAAAGGGTCATGCAAGTTTGGTGCCATTTTGCATGAGGAGTGAAGAGTCACAAAGGGTAAATTCCAAAGGTCATTTAGAAAGCATAAATAAAGGATTGGGAAGACATTTGTAAGATGCAAGAGAGTGCATGTTTTGTAATTATTTTATATAAGAAAAGAGGAGAGAATAGAAAGAGATATTCTAGAGTTCTATCATTTTTTGAGAAATTAACATTGAGAGATAGTTGTGTTTTATACACAAGAGGGGTTGGTGATCCTGTGGGTTGGTGCTCACAGATCTTTGCAAGAGGTTGGTGCTCACAAATAGTTGTTGTATTGGTGCTCCTACAATTTGGTGCTTGAAAAATTTGTAATTTGAGTTGGTGATAATTCTTATACTTGAGATTGTTCTCTATGGTTTTTCCCACATTGGGTTTCCATGTAAAAATTTGGTCTCTCTCTCTCTCTCTCTCTCTCATGTGGTGCATGTTATTGTTTTAGATTTATTGCATATCTTAAATGTATAGTTAAGTGGAGTTTGATTAAGTAAAATATTTATAAGATATATAATATAATGATTCACCCCCCTCTCATTATATTCCATGCTTAATAATTGGTATTAGAGTAGGTTCCTCTGGAAAGAGTTTTATAGCTTGAAGGTAGATCGAGGAAAACACGATAGTTGGATCACATGAAGGTTTTTATATAAATAAATAACCTTTGTTTGATGGAACAAATTATGATTTTTGGAGCATAAGGATTAGGACTTATTTTATTTTTCTTGGATTTGACATTTGGCAAGCAGTTGTGGAAGAATACGAAGAGCCACATACACTTTTGATTACTCTAGTAGAAAAGAAGGCAAGTGAAAATAAAGCTAAAGCTTTAAATGTTATTTTATATGGTTTATGTGAATCAATTTTTTTTAAAGTTATGAAATAAAAATTTATTCATGAGACTTGGGTAAATCTTGAAAATATTTACAAAGGTGATGGAAAGATTTTGCAAACTAAGCTCTAGATTTTTAGAAGATAGTTTGAGAGTCTAAAAATGGAAGAGGAAGAAAATATAGTGAGTTATCTTTTGTGGGTTGATCAATTAGTTAATCATATTCAAGTCTTTAGAGAAAATTTAGAAGAATCAGTGGTGGTACAAAAGGTTTTAAGATCTCTACCAATGAGATATGATGAAAAGGTTTCAGTAATCAAGGAGATGAATGATCTATCTAAGCTAAATATAGATGAACTACATGGTATTCTTACAACATATGAGATGTGGACCAAACAAGAGAAACCCTCAAAGAGGGAAGCTACTTTCAAGACATCAAAGAAAGACAAGGCTAAGATTCAAGAATTAAGTGACAGCTCTAGTGATGATAAATATGACAATGGATCTCTATTCATCTACAGGTTGAAAAAGGGCATAGGTAAATATCAAATAAAATTACCTTTTAAATATTTTAATTATGGAAATATTAGACATTTTGTGGCTAAGTGTCTAGATAAGAGTAATGGTGATAATGAAGAAGGAAAGTCTACATACAAGAAGAATTTCAAAGGCAAATTCAAGAAGGGATTCAAGAAGAAGAGTTTATACTCTAAATATCCTAGCTCAGTCGAAGACAGTGGAGTCAGTGATTCAGATAAAGACAAGATTCTAATCATGACCATACATGAAGTTTCCTCTACAAGCAAAAGTATAGATGATCAAGAAGAAGAACAAGATGAAGCTGAAGTGAATCTAGAAGGAGAACTCATTTGTGTCTTAGAATAATTACAAGCTCTTGAGAATAATAATCATAGATTAAAAAATGAAATCGAGAAAAATGAAATAGAGCCAAAAGAAATAATTAAATAACTAAAAACACACATCAAAAAAGACAAAAAGACTGAAGAAGATCTAACAGCTTAGTTACAAAAAGTAAGTGAAGAATGTGAAAGGTATGTTGTTGAAATTACCTCTTTAAAAGTAGATCTAAAGAAAACACATAAAACAATCAATGATATAGCAACCAATGATTCAAAATTTGAGAATAGCACTAATATATTGAATAAGTATTAGAAAGTCAAAGATCAAATTCAAATAAAATAGGTATTGGATTTGAAAAAGAGAAAGGGGAGGCCACTAATTTCACAGACAAGGTTAACATAGAAAAAGGAAAGAGATATGTTGAAGCTCTTACAAAAGAGAAAATGAAAAAAAGAAGTTAAGAATACAAAGGACATCTCAAATAAAAAAAGTTGGAAGGAACAAAGCTACAAATGGAAATCAAGTTAGAGATACACAAATAGGTTATATTTTTATGGTTACTATTTTTACTATAATGGATATGGCTATAAGAAAAAAATGATTAAAAAAGGATAATAATTTTAAAAACAAGGAGAAGGAAACTCATGCAAAGTCAAGAAGAAGCCACAACTCTTTTGATCCTCTATTAGGCTTTAATGAAGAGGCCATAATAAGTTACAAGTGTAATAACTTTAGACACATAGCCCAGTACTGTAGATGCATGTTCGAGTCAGTCAAGAAGGACTAGAGTTTAAAATGTCCATTCATCAAGAAGAAAGTTTAGATAGGTTCATAGTAGAAGAAATAACCTAAAAATTCTATGTTGGTCCAGACAGCTTTACATGTAAGAAATGAATAAAAGCCATGGTTCATTAATAGCAATTTTTTTAGGAATAGGACATGAGACGAGAAAATTTTCATAACCCTAAAGCAGATCAAATGGTGGCATAGTGAAATTCAAAGACAATGCTACTACCAAAATTTCCAAAAAGTTACACTAAGTTTGGATAATGGTAGAACTAAGACTAAAAATGTTCTATATGTAGAAGGTCTTAAGTATAATATTTTAAGTGTAAGTGAAATGTGTGATCAAGGACACACACTAAAGTTTTATATAGAAGGTTATGGAATTAGGAGAAAATATTTAGATGTGTTGATTTTAGATGCTCAGAGAACATGCAATAATTTGTATATGTTATCAAATATCAAAGGTCAAAGATGTTTGAGTCAGATTGAGGCTAGTTGGTTATGACACAAGAGAATAGGACACATAAATTTTGGAAATCTTGTCAACATCAAAAAGAAGCAAGAAGTCAAAAATATTACAAAGATTACAAAGCCCTCTAACACACTTTGTGAACCATGTCAGCATGAGAAGCAGGTCAGAAGATTGTTCAAGACAAAAGAAAACTCGACCACTCAAATGTTAGAACTTGTTCATACTAATTTGTGTGGACCTATGAGAACTCAAATTAATCAAGATAAAGGAGGAAAAATCATGTCATATGATTTTATTTATTATTGTGAAGACCATGGGATAAAGAGACATTATTCAATAGCCAAAACTCCATAGCAAAATGGAGTAGTGGAATGGAAAAATATAATAGTTTAGGAGATAGTAAGGACAATGCTAAATGAATATAAGATATCAGATAAACATTGGAGAGAGGTAGTAGGTAAAATAGTGCATATTCAAAATAGATCATTATTGAGAGTCAATAGTGAAAAGACTCCCTATGAGTTATGGAAAGACAAACTAGCTACAGCTGATTATTTCAAAGTTTTTAGTAGTAGATGCTTCATAAAGAGAACCAATGAGAAATTGGATGAAGATGTAGCACAAAGAGCTAGTGATCTAGTGGACACTCCTAAAATCATTTAAAAAGTATATTTTGAAGAATCAAATGAGGATGAGAAGAAGGATCAAAAGGACACCAAGACCCCATCCAAATATGTTCATAGAAATCATAACAAGAGTGACATCATCAGGAACATAAATGAAGGAGTTCACACTAGAAAGATGATGATAGATGTCAAGTATACCTTCTTGAATGGGAATATATAATATGAGGTCTACATTGAGCATCCTGAGGGATTTATTCTCTCAAATGATAGTAGCCATATATGTAGATTGAAGAAAGCACTGTATGAATTGAAACAAGCTCCCAAAGCTTGGTGTGCAAGAATTGCTAAGTACTTACAAGATCAAGGTTTCAAGAGAGGTTTTGTTGATAGTAATCTCTACATCAAAATAGAATCATTGAGGCCAGACATCATGCATGTAGTAGGCATGGTTGTGATATATCAGGTAGACCTAAAGGAGAGTCATGTTTAATTGGTGAAAAGAATATTTAGCTATGTCAAGGGGACATTGGATTATGGATTATTATATCCCACAGGCAGAGATTTCACTTTGGATATTTATATAGATTTAGATTGGGTAAGTTGTTTGGATGATATAAAGAGTACAAGTGGAGGATATTTATTTCTTGGTGATAGCTTAGTATCTTGGCTAAGTAAAAAGCAAAAACTAGTATCACTTTCTACAGCTGAAGCAAAATATATTTTAGTGGTCTTATGTTGTACTTAAGTTCTTTAGATGAATAAAAATTTGAAATATATCAAGATATCACTTCTTGAGAGAGTATGCTATAGATCAATAGGTTAAGATGGAATATATTAGTACTATAGAATATATTACAAATATTTTGATAAAGGCACTACTATAAGAAACATTCAAGTATCTACAAGATAAGTTGGGAGTAATTTCTTTTACTTCCTACTATTGAGGATCAACATCAATTGATAGGGAGCTAAGTGTTAGCTCCAGGATAGGCCCTTTGCCATTGATGTCAAAGAGGGAGAAGAACAAAAATACGTATAGGAATAGGTACATGGAATAGGTATAGGATGCTATAGTAAGGGGGAGTTATTGTATATTTTTTAGATGGTAGTATGTGTAGGGTGGCATGTGTATAACAAGTTTCAGGATGTGGTAGTTTTAGTTTGAGGTTACCATCATTGACAAAGGGGGAGATTGTTGGAAATATTATCATTGATGTCAAAGGTCTAGAATTTTTGATAAAAGCCCCATAATAGTTATTGTCTAAAGGTGTTTTTAATGTTTGTATTTTGGATAAAATGTGTTAATATTTATTGAATATTAATGAATATATTTTTGGTTGCATAAAATTCAAAAGAGGTCCCATAGAGAAGTCAAAGAGTCACGAGGTAAAGACAAAAGAGGAATGGGATGCATTTTCCCATGAAGATACATCTTGAGGAATTCCAAGAGTCACCAAGTGAAGACAAAAGAGGGTATGACACATTTTTTCATGAAGAGTCACCTTAACAAATTTGAAAGGTCATGAAGATAAAGACAAAAGAGGAAAGGACACATTTTCTTATGAAGGGTCACCATGTGACTTTTCAAATATAAAGATTTGAGGGGACATGCAAGTTTGGTGCCATTTTGCATGAGGAGTGAAGAGTCACAAAGGGTGAATGCCAAAGATCATTTGGAAATCTATAAATAAAGGCTTGGGAAGCCATATGTAATATGCAAGAGAGTGCATGGTTTATAATTATTTTATATAAGAAAAGAGGGGAGAATAAAAAGAGATATTTTAGAGTTCTATCATTTATTGAGAAAGTAACATTGAGAGATAGTTGCGTTTTATACACAAGAGGGGTTGGTGCTCTTGTGGGTTGGTGCCCACAAATCTTTGCAAGGGGTTGGTGATCTTGTGGGTTGGTACTCACAAATAGTTGATGTATTGGTGCTCAACAAAGGGGTTGGTGCTCTTGCAAGTTGGTGCTTGAAAAATTAATAATTTGAGTTGGTGCTCATTCTTATACTTAAGATTATTATCCATAGTTTTAACCACATTGGGTTTCCACATAAAAATATGGTGTCTCTCTCTCTCTCTCTTGTGTGTGGTACATGTTATTGTTTTATATTTATTGCATATCTTGAATGTATGGTTAAGTGGAGTTTGATTAAGTAAAACATTTATAAGATATATAATATACTGATTAACCCCCCTCTTAGTATATTCCATGCTTAACATGGTTAAAATGTTCTATATGACTAGTTATGGATAAAGAGGTGACTCAAGCCTGAAACAAGACCAAGATAAGTAAAACAAAAGACATGGCTAATGTGAATAAGGCTCATATTATTTACTCAGAGTCTTCTATAAAAAGGACTATGAAAAGACATGATATGTGTGGTTGCTTGACCAATTTAGGGTGTATACATCTATCCCCCTTTTATTCTAGTGATGTAATGAAATGAAGTACTATAGTAAAAGGAAAAAAAGAACATGTGTACCTAAACCTACCTACATGGAGATAAATGCTCTATAAAGGTCCAACTCACTTCTTGGCTAGGGAAGTGGATGGAGAGATGAATAGTGCTAGGAGAAAGAAAGAGTCCTTGAAATGGATGCCCCCAATATTGAATTTGAATGTGGAATCCATGTATCATGGAGAAGGGAAATGCTTTCCCCCTATGCTAAATTTGACTAAAAATAAGGAATGTTTGAAGGCCCAAAACCAATGTTTGTCCTCTATCGCACATAAACTCATGTAATCTGGAATGTGTGTGTAAACATTTGTATGATGTGAAGAGAAAAATATATCATGCCCCCACTCGAAATATTTGAACTAGATTTGAGAAATGCTTAGAGGCCCAAAACTAATGTCTATCCTCTATCCCACATAAACTCATGTAATCTAGAGTGTGTATAAAATTTGTATGTTATGAAGAGGAAAATCTATTATGCCCCCACTCTGAATATCTGAACTAGAATTGAGAAATGCTCAGAGGCAGCCCATAACCAATGTCTATCCTCTAACCTATACAAACTCATGTAGTCTAGGTTGGAGTAATGAAATGGACCAACCACTATAGATGGTCATGTGGTCCAACCTGGTAACAACCTGGGTACAATTAGGTGTAATATGAAACTCTAGTCAATGTGCAATAAGAGAATGGCATGTCTTGCCATTCCCTTTATATAATCTTAAGTGATGAAGAACATGAACATCTATGCCATGCCCCCAGATCCATTATATGAGCGATGAATCTTTATAATCTAATAATTTATGCCTCATGTACAAAAATGGAGACCAAAACATTGTGCTTTGCACTATGCCTATAGTCTGCTATCTGATTATGTAACTATGTCATGTTGTATGAAGCTATATGTGTGAGATGTGTCATATGTACATACCCCCAAATCTAATATCTGAGTTTGTATCTATACTAAAAGTATTGTGAATCCATATAATCTAAACCACTATTTTTTAATAGTCTTTGTATTTATAAATTGAAGGTATATCCCTTTGAATGCACTGAGTAAT
This sequence comes from Torreya grandis, assembly GCA_037957365.1. Lineage (NCBI taxonomy): Eukaryota > Viridiplantae > Streptophyta > Pinopsida > Cupressales > Taxaceae > Torreya > Torreya grandis. The sequence continues at coordinate 1,471,468 of JARHVA010004189.1, forward strand.
GTTGAGTGAGCCATGTAATCTAAATCACTATATATCTTGATTGATCTAATCTAAATCTGATAATCTGAATGGTATATGTGTAAGAACCATGGTGTATCCACCTATGAGAGTGGGTGGGTATGCTGTGTAGGTGTAGAAATAGGAAATGTAGAAATGATGACCCACTTTTAGGGAGAGGGATTAAATCTACGATATAGGAGGTTGAGCCAAAAGTGATGACTAGTGAAAAAATAATAGAAACAACATTGGCTTATTGTGAATAGCTTTAAAGATTGTTGGATTGATTAGATTGAGTTGTTAAAAGTGGAAAATGTTCTACTTGGTGAGGACCAATGTACATGTCTGAGTATAAGAGAAATATAGAGATGTTCATGCCATATTAGGTAGATGAGGTAGTAAGAGAGTGAAGTTTGAGTGATTTTTAAGGTATTGTTATCATGATTCCATGGAAGAAAATGGTTTTAAAAATAGGGTTATGAGGTTTAAGTTATGGGCAAAATGGTATTTTGCTTTGAGAAAGTTGGCTAATATAGGACATTAGATTGATTCTCGATTCATTTGTCTATTAACTAGGTTAAGATTTAGATCTATGGAGTGAGAGATATGTTGAGGAGATAAGCACCTATCATGACCCAATTTGATTAGTTGATATCCTTGGTGTAGGTTGGTGGTGATGTTACCTTGGTAAGTAGTTGAAACACTTGATTCTTGTCAGTGCTTTGGGCTCTTTAAAGTAGCCTAGGAAATTTTATTCTAGTTCAAGTGTTCTTATCCTTCATTTAATGTTCATATCCAAGTTTTAGTGCTCCTATCTAGGTTTTAGTACTCTTGTCTAGTGCTCTTGTCCTATATCCAACACTATTATTTTGGAGGTTTAATTTTTTAATGATTCTACTTTATTTTTGATTATTGTTCTATTCTAGATTTTGATTTGGCATTATTGATTGATATATGTGTTGTTTTTATTGTTTTATAGGGCAAGGTTCATATGAGAGAGTTTCATAGGGCCTAAGTGATGGAAACCTTGAGGTTGTTACTATTATTTGCTGATGAAAGAGCTATCATGGATAGGGTAGTGTTTGGTCATGTGTGTGACCTAGGCATAGTACAGTGGGATCAATATCTGATTACCACTTTATGTGAGAGGTGGAATGTAGATAAATGTACTTCTAGCTTCCTATAGGGGAGATTACTATGACTCTAGAGGATGCGTATTACATTTTTCATTTACTAGCTAATGGACAACATGTGATGTTGTAGGATGATATAGGTGATAATGCTATTGATTATGTGTCCTTGTATTTTGATGTTGTGCTCTCAGGTATACATTAGAGAGGGAGTGACAGTGATGTACTACTATCAATGATTATGAAATCTAGTGTTTCATGATTGTAGAAGTGGTTGGCTATTTTTTTGGAATCATTTGTTGTTATGGAAGGGAGTGGAGTATCTATTACATATAGGATGCATAGGATTATGCACAGTATGGAGGTATATGGCATTGTATTCTTGTGGGGTAGGACTATGATTGCCCACCTATATAATGAAATCTATAGGCTTACATAAGAGTAATTTATTGGTAGGGTGAGTATGGTGACCTTATTACATCATTGGGATTATGAGCACATAACATTTATGCATATGATTAGATTATTGAATAAAAAGTGGGCACCTCCATAGACATTTGGAGAGCAATGGACGAGTACCTTGGCTATTCGATCCCCTTGGGTAGACCATTATAGGTAGGTGCTAGATAGATTGGTGGATGGTGACATCATATGGAGGCCTTATAGAGGATTTATTAGGTAGATAGAGGATGGAGTACAATTATGATATATGAGAGTTGGTTATTGCATACATGGCCATTGGGCTAGAGTGTATGAGTGATTTTAGTATGATCACATGAATAAATATTTTAGATTACCATAAGATGTGCCCTGAGTATCATGGGTGTGGGTGAGGAGTGCATGGGCACTAGTGAGGGTAGGCACTCATGTGAGGCCTCTTGAGGCTGAGCTAGTACCATTACCTTTGGATGTGTGAGATACAATTATAGATATTCTTGATTTAGATGATGTTCAATGTATAAATGTGTATACTACATTATGCTAAGGCATTGGTAGGCTCTGGTGTACCCTATGATGGAGGGGATGATCTAGAGTATGAGGACCCTGAGCTGATCTAGATTATGGGAGGTAAGTAGTGAATACTATTAAATTATGTATAAATTTATGCTTTAATTTGATTTAAAAGTATATAGTTAATGTAGTGTCATACTTTGTGTGTAGGTGGAGTGGGAGGTGCTTAAGATGAAGTAAAAGCTAGGGTGAGAGTTAGAGATGATGATTATTGGGAGACCATCATTGAGTCGACACTCTATGAGCTCACATGGAATGTACCTAATGATGCAGTGGAGGAGGGATTGATAGAGAGATTGATGGTCATGATTTTTATTCATGCCCATCTATTTGACAAGGTTACTATAGGAATAAATGCATATGTTAGTGTAATAGGAGAGAGAGATGAGCTAAGAGTAGAGCTAGATAGGCATAAGATGACCCCATCTAATTTTGGTTTTATTAGCACAAGGATCATGGATGAGTATAAAAATAGTTAAAGGTGATATACAAACTTTCATGAGGATCATGATTGGATATTAGAGTGAGAGAGTCATTACAAGAGGCATGTAGTAGATCAAGGAGGTACGGTGCCATTGAGTACTAGGGTGGATTATGGGATTAGTACTATTGAAGAGAGTGAGACTGAGAGTGAGGGATTGATGCCCATTCATGATTGATTGTATTTGATATTAGTGCATATGTATTAAAAACTTCATTATATATATGGATATTTGTTTTGATGTTGATTCATACATTTTGTGTTATGGAATTTGGAGTATATTGGTATATTTTTTTCAAATGGTTGATTTAGAAATAGTTGAGTTAGTATTGATGTTGAGGTTGCGTATGATTGGTAATATGTTGTTTGAGATGTGATTTGATTTTTGTCAATATGTTTAAGTGTAATTCTAGTTTTGATTTTGAATATGTAATTGGTAAATTGATATGATATAGTGAATTGGCTTCAGATTGGTAAAATAGGATCTTTTTAAGGTTAGGATCTAGATAACTTGGTTTAGATAGGGATGGTTATTTAGAATTAGGATTATTAGTTGTTAGTAGAAGGGGATGTAAGATATGACTCTATGCATATTACTTTGTGCTCAATTTCCCAAGAGTGGCTCATTGATGTAAAGGTTAGCCCTTTGGCTCCATCACCACCCACTAAGTGAAGTTATGAATGGAGCATACATGTGTTAATCAATGATTTGACTATGTGTCCAATCCTTTTGAGTAGGTGGCTAAAGAGTACAAAGGCTAGCTAGACCTTTGGCTCCATTGTTACCCACTAAGTAAAGCTATGAACTGATACTGGTATCAATGTGTGTTGTATCACTATCTAAACCCTGATGGCTAATTGAACAAGTGCCCATACTACTTGTGTTATGTAGAAACATGATTTGTATTTGATCTTGTCTATGGTGAATTGACTATAGCTATACATGGAGACTCTATAAGATGTAACATCAATGGATGTGAAACTGAAACTATGTGCTATGAAGAAGGCTCATCTATCCACAATTGCAGTGGATTATTACATGAAATAACACCATGTGGCCTCTACTGTGATGCATATGATTAATCAACAGATAGAAATAGAATTGTAACTTATGATGGGGGCTTATCTAATCTCAATTGTAGCAGGTTGCTATGTGAAATAGGTCTCAAAGAACTTGGCTATAATGAATATCTATTTGAAGTGGTACTCTTTGATGTGGTTTTATTTAATCTTAACTATAATGGGTTGCTATGTGAGATAAGACCTTAAAAACATGGATGTAGTGAATATATATCTAGAGTGGTACTCTACTATGGTGCCTATGACTATTTTGCATATGTATATAGAACTACATTATGTATTCTATGGACTACACTATTATATATAAGCCAATCATGTTTTACTAGTCTCCAAACCCTCTAAGTAGGTGGGATTAGAGATATCCTATGAGGCTCTGTCTTCAAAACTGCATCACTCTCATGATGAGTAATCAATGATTCCTATGAAGGAATGTCCTGGGATGACTTAGTCATGGAGGAATGAGGTCTAGGAATCTATGATGGAGGAGATCTCAGTGCCCTTGGTTCAAATGCTATGATGCCATTATAAACACATCTATTAATACAATCCCTAAGTCCATAAAAATCATTATCTCTATGTCCACAAATATGATGATAGTTACAAAAGGGCCAATGTAGCTATCTATGTAAGATATGTGGATCTTGTCGATGAGTAGAAGGCAATGTGATTAACCTCCTATCTAGTAGTGGTGATAGTATGACATATGGGCTATCCCATTTTGAATCAAGTTGTAGCAGTTCGTTACTTCTATTCTTTTTAGTGCATATTGTAGGTGGTGCTCTAAAAACTAGATATCTATTCTTAATGGGGTTTTTTTTGGTTGCAGTCTCCTATCTTGTTTAGGACATGGTGGATGGTATGTGTTAGGAGCTTTAGATGGAGGTACTACTATGAAATCTAGAGTAAGCTAATCAACTAAATCTACCTCAATCAATCTTGATTTATTCTCTAAGGCTAGAACTGTATAACATAAGTGCTTGAAAGAGGACTCTATCAGATATAATATATGCTCTAGGAGAGGTTGGCAAATCCTTTTGATAAAGATATGTTGAATCTCTAGATTTTTGGTTTATAGATCAATCGTAACATGTGCATCTTGAATCGTAAGATATAATCACTAATTGGATCTAAATAATTTTGATGTAATTCAATAAGTTTCTCATATGTAACACAAGGTCCCATGTTTGTTATGTCATATATGAGAAATGCCTCCTCCAAGTCATCATATGTATGTAAAGAACCAATAGGTAGGAGATGAAAGAACTAATTTTGTGCCTTACCCACTAATGTCTATTAGAACAACTTCAATAGAATCAAAGGACTCACATGTGTGATCTAGGAATTTGACTCAATAGAGAATGGTTAGTATGGTGTTAGTTTCAAAATGAAAACAACATGAAAGAAACACACTAACTAGCATAACATCTCTTGGCCTAGACACTAGAAAGAGCTTAGTTAACAAACATGAATAAAACACACAACTAGAATGCAAAAAAAACCCTCTTTTACCTTCCATGGATGCTCCAAAATTCTTGTTGTAGTCGTTTCCTCAGTTTGTGCCCATGAAGTCCTTGGCAATGGAAGCTTGACTAACTCCATCTCTCATTGGCACCTTTAGCTTATGGCTTGGATTATCTTGGAATCAATTTGGCATGGTAACACTAATTACAATGGCTTTTGAAGATATTTGAGCATTATAACTTTTCACAAATTAATCTTTGAAATGATGTTCATGGCCTTTCTATTTATAGATTTTTGAGAATGTTTAGAATCAACATGAACCATCCATCTGGAGATTGAGATGTGTGGTTGAGGATTAATTCAATTTTAAGAATTATGTTTATAATTATCCTCATCATATTGGAAGAAAGGGCAATTGATAGGCATGGAGGGCATCATGGAAGGCATTGATGAGGCATGGAGGGCATGAATCCTGATATTTATGGCATTTATGGCCTAGGGATGTCTTCCCAAGAAATGAGGTCACTTGATGATGAAGATATTTAATATTCATTTCTAAAAATAAGTATTCAACAATTTTCCATGGAATTATTAATTAGGCCTTGATTTGGATTAATTAACTCTTAAGCATGTTTGAGCACTTTGTGTACAAATTACTTAATTTGATCAGAATGTCTTGTTATTGGTCTAAAATTTGACTGGATTAGAATTTGAAGGTGATGTCAGATGCATTGGAACCTTATTCCCATTTAGGATGTTACGAAAAATAAATAACAAAGGCATGTGTCTTGTGTAGAATATTTGGTAGGAAAGATCAATCTAGAGCACCTAGGTACAAAATTGGCATTTTGACTCAGAATGATTTGACTAAAGTTAGCTAGCCCATAAATTACATTGCCCCATTTAATGATACCCTAGCTAAAATTGGCACTTGAGTATGTCAATTTCACATCATTTAGCATGCTTTAGTGTTTTTAGGCCAAATTATGCATTTTAGGTGGAAATTTGCCAAAAACCTAATTGGAGGTCATTAGTGGCCAAATTTAGGTGTCTAAAACATGAGATGGTAAAGCCTTCCAAAAGTATTGAAAGTGTATGAATGGATTTCAGGTTCCATCAAATTGAGACAATGATGGTATCTAGAAATACTTAGGCAATGAAGCTTTGACAAATGTCTTTAAAAGAGGGTTACCATGTAAGTCATTGGCATCCATCCAAGACTTATAAGCCTTTTTTTCAAAAGTTAAGATGTGTACTTGGTGTTTTAATTCACCAACTACATGCATTAAAGAAATAATCTCCTAGGATGGTATATTAGTATCTTGAAGTGGTTCATTTAAACATTGAATTTGATCATTTATTTTAACCATGTGAATGATACATTTAGAAAGTGGATCATAGAGATGGGGTGTGGTCACTTGATCCTTTGGAGGAATGTTAACTTAGACCTTAATATATGTATGTGGGATACCATTCTCTTTGGGTGAAGAGTGAGAAATAGGTGCTACTATAGTAAGGGGTTGCTTGGGAGATTCATTGGTATCTTTATTATTTAGTGAATCACATTTTAATTGAGTAGAATATGTGAAGTTATCACTAACATGTGCATCATTTTAAATGGAATCATGTTTAGAAGTAGAATCAACATTTTTTAATGCATCATGTTTGATAGAAGGAAGGAGAGAAGAGTAAGAAGCATGAGATGCATTTTCTTCTTCACTATGTGCATAATAATCATCATTATTCCATGCATTATCATAATAAGATTTTTTTTCATATTCATTCTCATTTTCATATTAATTTCCATGTTCATTATCATACTCATTATCACTTCAATCATCACTAGGAAGGGGGGTAAGACAATAATTTAATTCTTTTCTAATATGTAATTAATTATCATACAAAATTGGAACATTATGTGCATCTATGTTGTCTTGAAATGGAGTGTATGCATTATTTTCATTTTCAATATGAGAAGTAAGATAAATATAGTTATCATTTATAAATTATTTTATAAAAGTAGAGTTAAGATATTGAGATGGATTATTTGAACTATGCATTGGAATTTTGATTCTATTGCATTTATATTGTTTTTATTTCAACATATAAGTAGCAAAAGAGAGATAAATTAGGCTCAAGTGGAGTAAAGTAATCACTAAAGATAGGTTCACTTGGAGATACATGGCTATTTTTTTCATTTGATGCATTGTGCTTAGGAGAATGAGGTGAAAATTACCTTTCCCATTTATCAAAATTATTTTCTTTAGAAGAGGGAAGAAAAGAGATAGGTTTGAGAGAAGAAGATGCATCTAATTTTTCTTCACTATCACTTACATATGTATCATCATATTCCTCATTACAATAATAATAATTATATTCATTGTAAATGAAATCATTTTCCACATTTTTAGCTAATGTTCAATTTTTCAAGTTTGTCCATTCATTGTCTTAATTATGAGAAAAATTTAGAAATTGATCTATGGGATGAGAAGGAAGAAGTGCCTTAGTGGCCATTTTATTTATTTCACCAAACAGAATATGTAAAAGTACTATTAATAAAATAAATTCAAGAATAAATATTTACATAGATATTTTGAAAATATTTTTGACACTCCAAATAATTTACAAAAATATTAGAAATTTTATCTAAAAATTGTAAGGGAAGAAGGCTTGGTGTTTGAGGACCTAGTTTGGAAATCTAAGGTTTTGGGTTGGGGTTTTAGAATTTTTGAAAATTATTGAAATAATTTAAATTATAAAATAAATTTGAATAAAATAAATGCATCAAAAATTTATACAAAAACTAGAATTTAATAATTAAATTTTTGCACAAAATATGAAGGGAAAGCCCTAAAGGTATCTAGGGTTTTGAGATTTGTTCGAAGTAAGTCACATTCACAAAATGTTTTATTATTTTTGGGAAACTAGGGTATAGATCCTAAACAATAAAGGGTCTAGATTAAGGGGAAAAATGTAATTAAATACAATAAAATATAGATTTATATCAATTTGATCAAATTAATATACATAGGGAAAATAAGTAACTTATCTATAAAAATAAGCTGAAATGAATGATACAAAGGCTAAAAAATATTGTACAAGATTGTTATAGTATCATGAATCTAGATCCATATTTAATTCAACAAAAGGATAGGATCACCAAAAATAGGACACTTTGGGGTCTGATGCTATTGTCCACTCTTGCTGATATTGTCCAAATTAGTCATAGAGATCTGAGTTTTCTAGGTTGTGTTTGTTATCCCTTTATGAGTCTGGTTATGAAACCTTGAGTGTTGAATGTTGAAATATATCCTTGTACACATAATTAAATATTCAAAACCTAGGTCTATCTACACACATGAGATAACAAACACATCACAAGCAAAAGGGGGAAAATTGGGTTAGGGGAAGTATGCTTGCATAATCTAGAACTCTAGTTGTCCTGATCACTACCTACATTAGCCCTCAAGCTAGGGTATCAGATCAAATATAGTTCTCCCTTATGGAACATGCATAATCAATGTGCATGATAGATGTAAGAATGACTTTCACCTAGTCCCTTCCTTGATGAAGAATGCAAATCTATGTGTAATGTAGAATGTTGAGCTATACTATTGACTAATTTTTAATTATTTACTATGCCAAAGTAGTAAGTGTTAGATATAAAATGCTTTGTGAAGTAATTAATATAGGATACTCTTTATTTTGAATTTAAGAGATTTATTTTCATTAGCTGATGTTTAAAATAGAAACAAAACTTAAAGGGAGGGACTAAGAAGGGTTTAAGACCTCTTGAGTGAAGAGAAATGACCATTGGGACTCAAAATTCAAAAGGATAGTAGCACTAAAATTGAGACACCCTAGGTTCAGTTTTATAGTCCAATCTTAGAACTCCTATCTTATAAGATCGAGACCTAGGGGATAGAATTAGCCTAGGAAATAGAGTCTGGCTGAGCTAGAATGACTGGTTAAAAGGTTTTGGATGACTAGTTATGGAAAAAAAGGTGACTCAAACTTGAAACATGACCAAGATAAGTAAAACAAAAGACATGGCTAATGTGAACAAGGCTCATATTCTCCAGTATGGGTCTTCTATAAAAAAGATTGTGAAAAGACATGATATGTGTGGTTGCTTGAACAATTTAAGGTGTATACGCTTTCCAAAATGATTAGATTGCCATTTTTCTAGTAAATACCATGTTTTTACCTTAGTGACGCTATTTTTTCCATCACTCCATATTTTCCCCCTTGAAAGGTAGGTTTTATCTAAGTCTTCCTTATCTTATTTGTTTGATATTATTTAGTCACTTTTAGACATTTTAACATTTTGATATTTTTATCTTTTCCATTTTTAGAATAGAAGCCACATCTCTAAATTATTGTGAGATGCACTCTTAGTAATTGTACTATATTTATAGGATTTTTATTATCTATTTTTGGGACCTTGAGTTTTCTAATCACTTTTGCATGCCATTTGGTCCCTTTTCCCCTTTAATGCTTTCAGGTTTCACCCTTTTTATTGGCCATTTGGTTCCATTTTAACTTTTTCACATCTTTTTTTGAGTTTGATTTATCTTACAATGATATTATTATTAGAATTAAATAATTATTTATGTCCTTTGATTGATTTGATTTATCACATATCTTAATTTATATGCATTTCTCAAGCTTTTAAGTCCTATAATAGCCCTAGCTTGATGGCTCACCTATATACCCTTGTTACTTATCTACTTATTTGGATATTTATATTCTAACCTAGTCTTATAATTATCTTATTGCCATTTTTTTCCAAAATTTTCAATAATTTATAGGAGAATTTAATTTATATCCATTTATTGACCATCCTAAATAAAAGGACATTAATTTTATCCATTTTTAGCTGTATATCATTAGGGTTTTTCAAATGTAATTAATGCACTCTCCATGATTTAAATAATGCTATTTTCATGCATTTATGCATAAGTTAATTCATGGTATGTTTATTTTAATTTTAGTTACTTCAACATTTCTTTTCATTTGTAATATTTTGTGTTGGTATGTATCTATCCCAAAACACTATCTTGATTTACACTATTGTGACACATGATGAGCTTTGGGTGGGCATATGCATACACGTTTTATTTTTAATTTATCACTTTAGTGACATTTTCTATTGTAAGGTCTTGTCACCACATCAATCTCCTTGATTGCATGCCTTAAAGGGTGCACCATGAATTTTGTGGGATCAGCTCATGTTAGTTTATGAGAGATATTTGCATATTATTTTGTCATACCTTCATTATTGTCATTCTAACCTCATATGATCATATTTTAGTCTTACCTCTCCTTATACTTTGTATTTAATCTTATTATCCACCTTATATCCCTATTATATCAGCTAGGATGATACATTATATTTCATATATGTTTTTCCCTATGTTGTATTATCTAGGATGATAAATTTATGAGTTTGTATTTTAATTTGTACTGAATGATATATTATTGTGTTAGTTGACATATTTCCAACTATATTTGTATGGTTGATACTACTGAATTATATTTTAGGGTGGTAACTAGGTATTGGAACCATATATATGGCTCATATTTCATTCCCAAATCATATGAAACCCTTATATAATATTCATATGATATTATTTTTTCTATTAAATAGTAAAAGGAGGAGATATAGGTTTAGAGTTTATCTTACAGATCTAGTTTTGATTATTGTATTTGAATCTTAATAGGAATCATGCTAAGGAGGTGTCCCAATATTTAAAATCTCCAACTAAGGATATCTAGGTCTTCTTTATACCATTTTATGTCTTTAACATACAACATATCTTAGAAAGTGAAACATGAGCCAAAGGGATATATTGAAGTGCCAATGATTCCATGCAAAGGTAAGTATCTATATCCATACTCTCTTTCATTTTTTTACTTAGTAGATAGAATTTTTAAAGCTTATTATTGTATTATTTATTTTATTTTCTCCATGATTATGGTCTTACTTATACAAATTAAGATAATATAGCTACAGGTTTCCTTATGCTTTCCATTTATCACCCAAGTTACATAGACCACCCATTGCTTGACCATTACACTGCTTATCTTCTTTTTAGTTTAGTATTTTTATCTATCTTGGGTCTAGGTTAACTTTGATCATTAGTTACTTACATGAGGTATCCTTATTACATCCTTTACTCACCCAAATTTTAATCATTATTACAATCATTCATCTATATTGATCTCTGGTGAGATTTATACCTCATATAATAGGCTTAGGATTTGGAACACTTTCCTCATCAAATTTGGGTGTATATTACCCTTTGTTAGGTCTATGGTTGTTCTATATCCTTATTCATTTTTAAAATTATATGAAAACTCTATTTTTATAACCTTATTTTTATTATAGTCTATTGTGAGGTAGATGATTGTTACAAGTCATCCTAGCCTATGAATACACATGTCATAAGGCTACTCTTTGATGAGATGTTATCCTCAATGAGGAAAAGATAAAGAGAGTTTTCAATTTCCCTAGTATCATAACTAAGGTATCCTTTTACAAAGGATGAATTTATCAATTCGATGGATATAGTAAAACCCACCTATTAAAATAATGCCCAAAATCTAATTTCTTTATAGGAAGACTATTGATGAAGGTTTTGTATACCATCCCCAATAGGTGATAGGAATACAGACTCTCATTTTAAGATCACAATTTTATGGCCTAAGGTGTGAATTGTAGTTGGTAGAATGGAATTCGGTTTTCAATGTGGCCTTATACCTTTCAAGGAAACCCACCTATGTCATTGGTCCAAACTAACCAAAACAAGGATATTCATAATGATGTTATTCTACTATACAATGATTTATAAATTTAAAAGAAACATCAAATAAGAAATAAAGAGTATGGTAAAAAATAATATTCATATTTAAAATTATCTTTTTTTTGTTAAAAAACATTACCTAATGCCAACTGTAAATAAGCTAGAATTCATCAAATTTAGTATTCACTAAAATTTTAATAAACACAACACAAGAGTTTAAGGATTATTTAAATTTATGACAAAATTTTAGTAGCATCAATTTTTAAGATAACTCATTGTAGAAAATAATATAACACATTCATCCACAACAATTTAAAAATATCACAATTTAGCCATATAAATAGTTATATTAATATAGACACTCAATCCAACCAACTCATATACAACACATATAAATTTAAAGTAATGATTATATACACTAGGAATGTACAAAACATTAATATGAGTGACAAATGGAAAAAAAACTCATAAAACATCCACAATAATTTATTAATATTATAAATTGTCTTCCAATCATTTCTTATTAAAATAATGCTATTACAAAGTATTTATAATGTAACTATGGGTCAAAACCACATCTTAAAATATATTGCATGTGAACATGATTCTTACAAATAAATGGATATTTTTAAATTAAAAATTCTAATTCCTATAGAAATAGACTATAATTTGAGACAACTGAGATAATTCTTCTACTTCCAAGCCCTTGGGAATTAACAGTTGTTATTTTTACTCTATTTTAGTTTAATGATAACCCTAATTAGGATATAAATTTTTACATTAATTTAGATTACAATAGATGATAATTAAACATAAATATAAATGTAAAGGATTGGAATTTATTTTAAATTAGATTTTATAATATTGTAAATTACAATAAGAGGTGAAATAATTAGTTTTTCCTATTTTGTATAGGACTGCAACATGTGGTAGATGACAGGAAGTGAAGAATACTACACTATGAGTCTCTTGGATGAGAAGTTGGATCTTTTCCTACACTCAAATGGTATCATTATCCTTAGGTTGGTACCATATATTTTTTATGTTCCCTATTTGATGGTTTTATTCCTATGTTCCAATATAAACCATTGTGATTGATGTTGATATGCTAATGTGTGTGATATTAAGGTTTGACTATATGAAGGGAACCCAAAAATTAATCTCCTATTTAAAACCATAGGTCCACTTTAGTAGTATTTTAGTACTAAAAAATGGGGGAAATAATGGGTGGAGTTAATGTCTACCAGTTGTCAGTGATTAGCTTATTGATGGTTGCATATTCAAACTCCAAGGAGGGAGATCAAACCACATGTAGTTCTCCTTGTTAGGTGTATGTGTTAAATATAACTCATTTAATGTATGTAACATGTGATTTTGATTTTTAAACTTATAAAATGAAAAATTTGACTTGGATCTTGATTGATTCAAACTTGTTAAGGACTTAATTTTAGTGACACATTCGTAATTTGGTAAGAATAAGGCAATCCTATTGAATTTGAAAATATTTGAGTGTACTTGATAGATAAGTGCTAGATAGATGCCAATTGATCAATAAGCCTAATGTTATTTTATATTTATATGAGCCTAATTTTGTAATTTATCTCAGCACTGACATGTTAGGAAAAAGGGTTGATCCATAAGAATGAATTTATTTTTAAAAATTACCATTGTCGGGTGAAGTAATAAACCATTACACTTAGTTAGTACCAATTAGATAGTATTACCTAAGTTTGACATTTTTTTTGATAGAAGGAATATTGATTTGATTATTTAGATATGTTTGAGTATTCTAGTCTACTAGTTTAGCACAGTTAGAGGAAATTATTGTAGGTAATTAGAAATAATTTAGAAGGATTAGACCCATATATATCATGTGGATGTGATATAATGGTGAATAAAATTCATATATGTGTGAACAAGTCATAGAGGGGGTAGGTATAAAATGACATTACCAAGTGTCCAATATAAAATTTTACTATCTAACAACTCCCCCCCATTTATTACTAATAAAATTAAATATAAATTTTATAATAAAAGGATAAATATGTACCCAAGTGTGTACAACACACTTTATATTTGGGATAAGGATCCAAAAGTGTGAGATGCTTTGAGATAAATATGCAATAAACATGTACTAGTCAATATCCATAAAGTAAAAATCTAAAAATATGTAAATTGGTTACTGAAACTTAAGATCAAAGAAGGCATACACCTATATGTGGGTGAACCATATTGCCTTGTAGCTTTTATGGAGATAAGGCCTCCTCATTGATGCATTATAGAAATGTGCTTCCTCATTGAATCAATTGGATGTCTTTGAGAAATTGAGGGTGATAAAATCCCAATTTGATATTTTACTAAGGCAAGGGCCATGAACTAGAATAGAAATGCCCCCAAACCTCATAAAACTAATCTAACATTGATATTGTAGCCCCAAAATATAAATTGAGAGCCACATAATGGGCTCACAGATTAATTACTATCCTACTAAGTGACACATAACCTCAATTGCATTAATCACTAAAACTTGAATCAATCGCTACAAATGGACTTGTAGATTCTTAGGTGCTCATTGCTGGGTAAGTACTTGGTAATAATATACATAGGTGAAAATTTGCATTTACTGATTCCATTCACCATAAAATGAACTATTTGGTGCTAACATTGGTAAAATATGATAATGTGTATTCATAAAACCAATTCATTCCCCATGATATAAAATTCTAGATGCTAAATTGATATAGAATGTTATGCATCTATATGCTAAATCTGATAACCTTTATCTCAAATGTATATGTATGTGAAAATCTAAAATTTATATTTTTATAAACTATGTGCACCTACATAGTCAATGAACTAAAGTGTATATAAATTTGTAATTTTTAATCTCATTTCTATGTAAAGTGTTTACATATGCATGACATATGCCCCTAAAATATTTATCAATGTGTAAAAATATGTCTTGTATTTTAATCCATATGATATCTAAACCACTATGAAATCTCTATATCTTGTAATATATTACAAAGTATATTTTTGATGATCATGAAGGATTAAATATACATGGAAAATATCACTAATATGTCCCCATTTTGAGATTAGGTATGTATCATTTATGTAACTCATCTAAAAATAAATAGTCAACTGTAATCATGTTATGCATAAGGATGTAACCATGTCTAATCATATAACATGCATAGAATATGTCATCATAATAATGTATATGTCATAAAGGCATGCATATAGCATACACAATGCAAAGTCATACAAGTGATATTTATAGACATATTAAAATTAGACTCATAGTAATATCTCTCTATAATAAATAAGTATACACAAGATAAGGTACATGATAAATATCATGGAACCACATATAATGGGGAAGTGTGTGATATATATCAAGGCAATTGCAAACTCAACAATTACACAAGCTCAAAAAGATCAACAAGCAATGTCACTCAATAGTTGATAACCAAAAAGACACATATAGTGGACATAAAGATGTAGTAAATAAACAAGGATAAGGAGATACAAATAAGGGGTAATACATTTAAACACAACCAAGGCAAAGGAGCCATAAACAAGGCCTAAGAACCACACACAATAGACAAAAAATAAATAAGTCTAGTATAAAGGAAAAAGCATCAATGAAGTATAAAACAAGTGAAAAATAATGTACACTATCCATGTATATAAATGTACATTAGAGTTAGGTATCACCTACGTGTAACATTTTGTAAGATATGAATAACTAGAAAGACCTATGTAAGATATCTATGTAACAACATGGTAAAGTTTATTGTTAGCTATAACCTCTGAAATGTGACATGTACATTAAGATGTCCCCAACACTGTGATGAATAGTTAATCCATATACACTCCTCATTTATTTACTTGGCTCTAATTTTTGCCTTTTGTCTCTCTCTATCCTTTGATTTGCTTTATTCATCCATGTACTTTGCTTCTCTCTTGCTACCCTTGATCAATCTTGACTTTATTAGGATCCTAAGTCTCTCTTAAAACATATTCTTCCTCTCTCTCTTGAAGAACTATCACATTTCAAGTCCCTTATTTACAATCTCATATTTCTATTACATCACCATCCTCTCTAACACAACATTCATCACTTCACTCTCTTTTCTTACTTTAAACTTGTTCATTCTCCTATAGGTTTAGAAACCTAAAGGCCTATTGCATAGTTAAAATATTATTGTCTCCACCAATTGAGATTATATGTCCATTTATTTTGCCATTTTCATTTCCCATAGACATCCAATTAAAATACTCAATATCAAGGTTAGAACTCTCACACAACTCACTGTTTCTTCTTTCTTGCATAGCTCCTTTTAGTCTTGTTTTAGTGAAAATTTAGAAGGTTTGAAAAATATACCAAGTTTCCAAACCTAATAAACAATTTTATAATACCCTTTATCCCCTTAAAACTTCATATAAATTATTATATTATAACCCTTGGTGGAACCCTACTAATTCACCAAGCCTCTTTATTAATTAGGTCTCTTTAGGCCTATCCAAAGACATCTCTAAAAAATATATTGTATGGTTAGGTAATAAATTTTAACCTCATTAAACCTATATAACATGTCCAAACACAATATATAACAAAGTTTCAAGTATTTTGGCTAGTGAGAATAAGAGTTATATAAGTTACAAGGTTAAAACCCTAGGCTTTGTTTTGATAGGTCTGTGCAAGGCTGAGAGCTATACACATGGAAACTTTAGAGTTTTAGATAACTTAAATCACGTATAAGACTTTTATAATGTCTTCCCAACATCTCTTCATCTTCTCCAATGGTTCTTAGGTCATGAACAATCACTAATTGTTCCCAATATGCAAGATGACAATTGTTTTGAGTATCACATAAGTTGTGTGTGAAGATTTCAGTTGTCACTTACCCTTATAAATGGAATTTGGGTTTATAAATGGGTCAAAATTATAAAATAAAAAATATATATTATTTTTATGATCGAAAACAATTATAAAATCACTCAAACAACCATCATAAATAGCTCACTTAGACATTTTGGACTGCATCAACATAAAATTTCTCCTTCATGGATTGTGTTGTAAAAGAACTCATGTTTTGTTGGAAAATGATTGAAAGAACCAATTATATATAAATATACCATAATATAATATTTTTATCATACCATGAATCTCATGTAAACACTCAAATACTATCCAAAATTTTCTTTTATTTATTGATCTCAATGCATACAAATAATCATACATAATTTTTACAAAGGTAGGCATAGTTATTAAAATTTTAATATTTATTTTGTATTTATTGAGGTTATACAACTATATCATTAGTATTTCACCTATACCACCTAATTATTACAACTCTCCCCACATATATACATGTATTTATTCTTTTCTAGACACCAAACATTCAAGATAACTCCCTTTTCTTGGCCAACTCCACATAGGGTGGTAGTTAAAAACCCATGATTCTTGACTTACATTATTCCATTAGTTATGTTCACATTAAAAACCTATATAAAAATATTATATAATATAATAAGATCCTTCACCAACCTAAACCAACATTTGAACTTCACATAAAATAAAAACACCATTCCAAGGCCAGTTACAATTTTTTTTTTTCAAATTCCCCTTTTGGTGGGAAGATTTAAATAGATTACAAACACTTCAAAATCAAGATTAATAATGAATCCATCACTTCGTAAGGAACCATATAATACCCATCAAACTAACACAAGACCAAAAATGGTCATTATGAAAATTTCAAACACACTATCAACCTAAGTTACCTTGTGATGCTCTGCATCAAGCTCCCTAAGTGGGAAAATTTGTGCTCATACTCAAATGTACCTTGTCCAACTTTTTCCTTGATTTCAAAGTATTTATCCTCTATTTTATTATCTCCTCTTTCTAATTCTCCTCTTATTTTTATCATTTCTTCTCAACTGGTGCCTTTGTCTTTGTCTCATTTCTTTATCTTGCTTTTTTTCCAATTGATCTTCTACCTTCATGAAGTACATGATCTGATACAACTATTTATCCTCTTCATATTCCATATATTACATATTTAACTTCTCTTCATCATGATTTTTATCAAATGGATGGTTCTTATTATTTAATCTTACTCTAACTCAATAGATTCATTCCACATTTGTCATGGTTTGTTCAAGCATTCCTTATTGTTATATCTTATTAATAATGCTTCCTTCTTTGTCCTCATGATTTAATAGATTATTATGGATCTATTATTATTTCAGACTTGACATAATATCATTTATATCCTTCTTGGATGCATCTTCATGATTCTCCACCTTCTCATGGTGAGTCTTCTCATAGCCTTGATCATCTTTCAATGACATCTTATTAACCAATTTAGGTTCATCATAGCATAACATTTATTGAAAACCTTTCCTATTATTATTATTATTATTATTATTATTATTATTATTATTATTATTATTATTATTATTATTATTATTATTATTATTATTATTATTATTATGCATACCTCTAACAAAATCAGCTATAACATTACCCATTGAATAGGTCAACTTCTTACCTTGCTCTTTATTCATTTGTTTGTTCTCTTTCTAAGCTAAATGTAGTTCTTCTTCCTTGAGTATTTATTTTTCATTTCTTGACATACTATTTAGATAAGTTCTTGGGCTAAGACTACCCTCTCTTTTCTCTCTCATGTTATTTTTCTCTCACTATTTCCTTGGATCAGCTTTGAATTGATCTTGCCCTTCTCCAAACATACATTATTCATCCTATCACTCCCTTTATGAGGAAAATGGTTGTCCTCTTCTTTATTTTGGATATATCATGATTTCTTATGTCTTATTACTTATTTTCTCCAATTGATCATGGAATGCATCCCTCTCTTTCATCTCCATAATTGCACCATAATTATTAATACATGTCAAATTACATTCATGATACTCGATAGTCTCTTCAAGGATCTCATGGTCCTTTCCATCCTCTCTTTCTCTTGTGTTCTTCTTCCCAGCCTTTCTAGGAATCTATTTCATCTTCTTGAGTTCCTTATTTTGTCATCTTAACCTCTAATTTTTACTTGCATCATTAGATTCCCATACTTATTTCTTTATTTACTCACATGATTCTATGTTTTGTTTTTTATTAGTTTTAGGCTTACCATGGCTTGTAACTTTGTTTGGTTCACATTGTACAAATGCTTGTCCATGTTATTGTCTTTAACTCATTGCTTGATTCTAGTTTTTTTCCCTTATGTAACCTACAATTTTTTATTCTTGAAGTTTTCCTATGGGAAACATGATCATTGTATTTAAAAACTTCTTTTTTTTTGTCTTGTACTTCTACCTCTAGATATTTTATAATATCTCCTTCCTTATTTTCACTTTGACTTAGGAACTTTAGTAGATCAACTTTAGCCTCCTACAAAAAATCTCTCCATATCAACTCCTCTTCCTTATTGTACTATTTCATATTTTGTACCATAAATTGTACTTGGGTTTCATCTCCATCTTGTGTCAATCTAGACACTCGGTTATACTCTTCTTGTATCCACACTTTCTTATCCATGATATATGCTACCTTATCCATCAATATTTATCTCTCTTGAGACCTCATTATCTCATGTTAAGTGATCATCTCTTCAACTATTAATCTAGGATAGACTTTGTATTTTTATCCATTGTTTATTGCATGCTCCAAAGTTTCCATCTCTGCTTGAAATTTATCCCAACTCTCATAGAAAAATTGTTGGTCTTGTTTCTCACCTAGTAACTCTTCATCATATATAGTCTCATGTTCAAATTCTTTCATTACTTCATGTAATATAATTCCTAAATTCTGATCTTCATACCTCTTTAATCCATCGTCTTGATTCAACTTTGTTTCTTTTATGCCTTCAAGGAGGCATCCTTCATTTTGAATATCTCATAATCCAAGCATCTCTCCTCTTTTAGGGTAACAAACCAATATACCTCTTTAGATGGCTACCAAATCAACTTATTATTCAACATCATTATGTTTTTCACACTTTATCTCCTTCATTCTTTCAAGTTTTATGTCCTTAGAATGGACTTCTTCTTTCTTCACTTTTATATCTAAATACACACTTGACAAGAAATCATTAAATTCCAAACCTTCAGGCTTATTTGCCTCCATGTTCTCTTTTTTAGAATTATTTTCTAATGTATTTAGTTATTTAATCTCATAATCCTCCATGAATATCTCATGCTCTTCAAGGTGCTTCTCACCTTCCTCTTGTATATGAAACTATTCATGTTGGTGTAGACTTTTATCCCACTAGGTTTTGTCTACATAGTCTAATCAAGCTTGCTTAGGTTTAATAAAGGTCCTTAGTGAAAAATAATCCCACATTCATGAGGATGTTTAGACATGTATATTTTACAACTATATAAGGAGCCTTCCTATGTAATTTTTGGCTAATACATTTTTTAATGTTTTTATGTGAGAATGAGATAATGCTCTTTTTCACAACTTTCTTTTTGTGAGATTTTTTATTTTAGGTTATGATATTTCACTCTATAGGTTAAAACTTGCATCATTATTAAATTTATCATGGTGCATTATAACATGGTATTAGAGTCATTATGACAACAATTTGATATTCAAATCTTTTTGATATCCTTACCCCATTCCTACTATTTTTTATGGTTTTAGTTTTTAAGGGTTTGGTGGATTTTTAAAAAACTCATGAATATATTTATAATAGGAGTCCCTATATGAAAAATTGATAGTTCCATTTGTATAAGATAAAAAATACATCATGTATATAAATCTATCCCAACTCAGAGAAGATAGATCATACCATACACTTTTGATTGGGGACACATTTGTTGAGCAGGAACATGACCAATATAGGGATCTACAAGACTCGATTAGGGGATATATTATCATAATACATGATTCTAGGGAGGGTTACAAAGACTCAAATCAAGCACAATCATGCAATAATCCTAAGGGCATCCTATGTTTTGATATCTCACTAAACTTATAACAAATAAAGTAAATCTAATCTAGTGCTCACCAAAGCTTATGACATAATATGAGGGGCTAGAAACAAATAAAAATAAACATGCATAGAAGACATATACTCAAATAAATGTATAAATAATCCTAATACATGAAAGATAAGCACAAATGCATATCTATCTATTCTTACAACAGAGGAACAATGTTAAGAATACTTACCTTTGAAGATGAACATGTCGAGCCTCAATATCTCCCTTGGCCAAGGTGATTCACAAGAGGTTATTTTGGTATGTAAGGATGAAAAGGATAAATAAAATATAGGATACACAACTTATTAATGTATCCAAAAGACTTCTCCATAAGACAAGATCCATATCTATAAAGAAAGTATAAAACCCAAAGCTTGTTTGTGAAGTAGAATGGTGGATAAGCAGATGAATAATAGATCTTACTTATTCTCTTCTATAAATAATGGAAAAATTAACTTGTATATATAATTTTATTTTACCCTAAACCCTTTTGAACATCTCAGTTGACAAAAGTTGACCTAGTTGACTTAGCACAATTTTAGACAATTATTCACTAGGTCATGAGCTAGGTCAGCTAAGAGCCAAACTAGTTCGTAAGTGAAAATCACCCAAAATTGTATATGGTTGACCCAATAAAATTAATATAGTTGATTGAAAAAAGGGTATTAAGGTGAGGAAAATAAGGATGGGAAGTGGGAAAAGACTGGAGGAGTGTGAAAAGGAGGAGTAATAACTTAGGGAATGGTTTTATGAGCTAGTTGGATTGGTAATAATGTGGAAATAAGGGATACAAATCTTATGAAACACCATTGGCCTACCCACCCATTTATTGATGCACCCCTTAGGGCATGCACTTAGAGATATTGAGTCTTGATTGGTTACTTCAAGATGTAAAACATCAGTATTTTGATAAAAATTGAAAATATTATGTGTATACATATGCCCCATTCAAAGTTTATCATATGTCACTAAGTTACAATAGGGGATGGTGCTTCGAGAAAGAACATAGGAACACATAACACTAATGCTAAAAAAAGTTGTAGTATTTTAAATCATAAAATTACTGAAAGTAAATGACTAAAAAGGGAAATAACAAAAAATTAAATGTGATACATACCTTGACTTACCTTTATTTCTAGATGATTATCCACTATGTTGTTAGTTTCGATTGTTTAGGTCATAGAGATTGCTTTTCACAAACCAAAGAATATAAAACTAAAGATAAAAAACAAACAAATTCAAGAAATCCAAGATAACTGGTGCTGTGTGGATAGAATGTACTTGGGAATTTGGCAAGCTAGGGTAACAAGTGCTATATTAGACCAAATAAACAAGTAAAAAATAAGATTAAATCGGGTAACCAAAAAGTCAAGGCTACTAAATAATAAAAAAATAAAACAAGTAAACCTCAAGGAAGAAAGGAAAACTCACCAAGTCAAACAAAGGATACATGTCAAAAAGGATGGTAATAAAAAATAAATGAAAAAACATCAACAATCCTTAATTTAGACAAAGATGGACAAGTGAAAAACAAAGTGGTAAAATAACATTGATGAGTGAGTAGTATCAATCCTTATCTCACTCAACAATGGAAAAAGGTACATGAAATGGAAAATAAAATTGATGAGTGAGCAGTAACAATCCTTATCTCACTCAAAATGGAAAAAGGTACATGAAATGGAAAACAACATTGTCGAGTGAGAAGTAACAAGCCAAGTTCACTCAATAATGGAAAAAGGTATGGACTCAGCTATCCATAAATATTTAAGACAAAACAAAACAAGTCTAAGAATGCAAATCTATGGTGTAAATAAAGTAAACCCTAATCTCTTAAACATGTTATTTTTCTCTAAGGATAGATAAAAATGAAATAAAGTAGTGCTAGCATGTTTTTAAGAGATGCAGAAGAAAGAAGGTATAGAAGAAGGGAAAATAGATTTGGAATCACAATTTACCTGACAAGGGTGGAAATGAAATGGGTGGAGGGGATAATGAAGGAAAAACCTAGGTAGAGGAAATCGTTATCAAAGTCAAGACACTCAAATTAGGTTTGTCAAAACAAGAGGAATTTTGACCTTAAGGACTCTGAAGGTCTTCTCTTAGCCACATAAGTAGTATGTCAATAAATTAAGTATATATTTTATCCCATGAAGGATATATGTAAAAAAATAAAAATGGACCTACCTTCCCAAAATGTGTTCCCCATTCTTTATGAACCCTTACAAAGATCCCAATCTACTATGAAGATTGGGTACTTGTATGATAAAGTAGGTAACACCATAGAGTTTATTGAATTATCCTATTCCAATCTACTAGCCTATCGGACCCTAATGGATCGTGGCTCTATGTGAGTCTACTTTTAGAGTTTGATCTTTGATTAAAGATAGGAGATGTTCTTGTTATCATGTCTTTTAGTGTTATTTTGACTTTTGAGATTTGTATGTTGCCTTTTGGATATCACTGCCTTTTGTTTCAAATGATTTTAAATTTAACTTTCTTGATGGTTTTTTCTATTCCTCCTCCCTATGGATTTAGAAAACCAAACATGGGTGCTAAAGATGGCTTTCATTTGAATACTTGAGACTTGGTTTTTAAGAGAGATAACTTCAGAGAGCATGGGGTCTAAGAGTCTTGTAAATCTAGGTGAAATAAAATTTCTATCTTAACTTTAACCTTGTGTTATCCAATGTAGAGTGAAAGGAAAGGAAATCAAGAGGAATGACACATGGAACAATTTGAATTACTTTAAATTGTAAAAAATGTGACAAGTGGAAAAAATAGATATAATGATAGTAAAGTGTGATTAATTATCATAAGAATGAGGGAAATGGATGAAAATGTGCTAACATATATTGTTGTGCAAATTCCATAAATCAAAAGAAAAAAAAGCTAAAGTTGAAAACAAAGATCAAAAACTTGTAATAATATTAAAACACATTCTAGAAAAGGAATGATAAGATGATAATTTTATGAGGAACGCCTAGTCCGATCCATGGTCTTACACCCATAAAGGTGCCAAAAATCATGTGAAAATAAAATAAAAACCCCATAAGGGTGCCAAAAAGCATGTGAAAATAAATGGGATAGGAAAAATGGTATTTTGTAAGGAAGGCTAGGTCCTATCCATGGTATTACAATGCAACTCACAAATGATAAATCCAAGGGATGTAAAAAAGTGTGTAAAAAGAGTATGAAAATAAAGAAGACTATGGTACATCATGAGGAATACCAGGTCCTATCCATGGTTTTAAAATGCAACTCATGAGATAAAAGGAGAAACCAAAAGACCAAACAAGAGGGACTAAAGGTTTGTGAAAAGAGAGAACTATTGTAGAGGGAGAGACCTGTGTAAGTAACCTATAAAAGTGTTAGAGATATGGAATATAGAAATAATGAAAAGAAACAAGGATTTAGGCAATGTACTTCTTGAGGAATTGTATGTTGGTGGGCTCTTTGTAAACATGGCCTTCATTGATTTGAAGGTAGTAGGTACTTAGACCAAGAGTATCTTTGAATAAATAAGACCCTCACCATTTTTGGGAATATTTACCTTACTTATCATGAGTGTAGACTAATTTAAGGACAAGATGACCAACATTAAATTTTCAAACTTTAACATTCTTGTTATGTTGTTTGGAAATACGAGCCTTATATTAGCAATTATTTTGTGAAGTGGAAAAATGGTGTTCATCAAGGAGATCAAGAGCATGAAAGTGAGAATTATGTAATTATTCATCAGGAATGATACCATAAAGAGATATACAAAGAGAGGGAATCTCAATTTCTAAAGGAAGGACTAATTCAGAACCATAGACTAAAGAGAATGTTGTTTCCCCAGTGTCAGTATGTATGCTAGTCTGATACACCCAAAGAGTAGGGTAAAGGTAAATGTGCCAATCTATGTGGGTTTCATGAATTATATTTTGGAGGATTTTGTTAATAATTTTTTTAGTCATATTAGCTTGGCAATTACATTGTAGATGATAAGGCATGGAAAATTTGTAACTGATCTTAAATTTAGCACAAAGTTGTTTGACATCTTTGTTTTTGAAGTTACCACCATTGTCTAAAATGATAGTATGGGAAACACCAAAATGGAAAATGATTTGATTAATAATAAATTTGGTGATGGTGTTACTAGTGAAATTAACAAGGGGAATGGATTTAATCCATTTGGTACAATATTTAGTAGCATTGATGATAAAAACAAACTGATCTTGGGAGCAAGGTAATTTGCCAATGAGATCTAATCCCCACATGGAGAATGGTCAAGGAGATTCAATAATTTGAAGCTTGACTAGAGGTGAATGAATTAGATCCTCATGAAGTTAGAAAGGAGTACAATTTTATATGAATTCAATTACATCCTTTTCAAGAGTAGGCCAAAAGTAACCCATACATAGAAATTTTCTTACTTAGCATGTCTGCTATAGTGGGCACTACAAATTCCCCCATGTGATTGTTCAAGAAGAGGAGGGACCTCATATTGCATAACAAAATGGAGTAGGGTAACTTTAGTGTTGTGATAATAAAGGATGTTATGTAGAAATACATACTTAAAATCTTGTTTATGAATGCGTGTCTTTTCATGAGAATCTAAGTTAGGAGGATAAGTTTGATGTTCCATTAATTAAATAATGTCTTTGTACCATGAGCTTTATCAAATGGTAATAGAGTCAATATGGTAGATAAGAGAATTTGGTGGTTGAGTTAAAGATGAATATTTTCATATTTATATATGAAAGGTGAGATTACAAAGAACTTGGTGTGGATGAAAGAGAGAAGTTGAAGAAGTGAGGGACTCATCAATATAATTTTGATAATGAGGGATAGGCTCAATAGTGAAAGAGATGAAATCCTTAATGAGAGTAGTTTCAATTTGATGATAGGTAATGAGGTTTTATCTTTTGTATTGGTAATCACCATTGACTTGGTGGTAAATAAGTTGAGAATTGCCTAAGGCATGAAAATACTGAATGTTTAAATCAAGAACAACTCTCATGCTTAGGATCAGAGCTTCATAATTGGCCATATTATTGGTGGCATCAAAGGTGAAGTGAAAATATAAAGGTATGGATTTTCCAAGAGGAATTATGAGAATGAAACCTAGTATAACTCCTTGAATTCATTTATAACCATCAAAGTGAAGGGTCCAAGTATCCTTGTGAAAGTTGACATTAATTTTAGGAAGCTCCTCTATAACTTCTTTAGGTTTAGTAGTATCAGAGGGAATAGAGGATTCATGAATATTAATTTCTTCAAGATTAGTCGTAAAGTTATGAAAATAATCTTTGAGAGAAATAGCTTCATTAAAACCTTCAATTTAAAGGATATTATCATCTAGAACACCATCTTAAAGGTGATTGGTAGCTGGCATAGGAGCTGTGACAAGTTGATTAGCTATGGCTTATCCTTTGAGAACTTTTTGAGTCTCAATGAGAAGATAAAATTCTATAAGTAGGACCATCCATTTGCTGATTCTATCTCTAATAAGATAGGCTTTGGAGAATAAGTGACAAAGGGGGTCAGAATGAATGATGACACAAGTGGTCTAGTATAGCATGTAGTGCCAAAGCTTTTTAGATGTGAAATATATGGCAAGGCAATCATGTTCAACTTTGGTATAAAATTTTTCATAATCAATGAGGAATCAACTAATGTAATAGATGGAATAATCTCTTCCAGTATCATCTTGTTGGGAAAGCATTGCCCCAACTGATATAGGTGTGGAAGAAGTATATAATATTAAAGGTCAATTATTGGAAGGAATTGAAGTATAGGTGGGTGAAGCAATGACTCTTTCATGTTATCAAAGGATTTTTTACTTGTTTCCATCCATTTAAGAGTAGTACCTTTCTTGATAAGAGAATTGATGTAGTGTATATGATAATTCATTTTGGTGACAAATCATATAATTTCCCCAAATTTGCCTAAGTAAATGTAAATGTCTAAAATGGAATGAGGAATGGGAATGTTAATGATAGCACTAATATTAGTGGGGTTAACATAAATTCCATATATAAAGACTAATAATCCTAATAATTTTCTAGATGTGACACCAAAGACACTTTTTTAAGGATTGAGTCTAACCCAGTAATTAAGAAGATGATCTAAGATGACTGCAAGATATGATAGATGAGTCTTATGACTCTTGGATTTAGTAATGAGATAATCCACATAGGTTTCAATAATTTTATGGATAAGATCATGGAATATGTGAGTCATCACTCATTGGTAAGTGGCTCCAAAAGTTTTGAGATCAAAGGGAATTTTGACACAGTAATAGTTTCCCCATTCCATGGTGAAAGTGGTCTTATGTTGGTCTTTTGGGGCATGCGAATCTGATTGTAGCTCGATAAGCCATCCATAATAGATAACATTTAGTAGCCAACCATGAAATCAATGATGGGATCTATCTAAGGCAAAGGGATGTTGTCTTTGGGATAATCAAGGCTAAGATTGTGTAAATCAATAAAAATGTGAATGACCACAGTGACCTTTTTCAAAATGAGAACAATGTTAGAAACCCATTCAAAATAGTCCACTAGTTTTATAAATTTATCATCAAGTAATTTGATGATTTCCTTGTGATATAAAGTGGAAACCTTGGGTGGAAATTTCCTTTGCTTTTGATACATAGGCTTAGCATCATGATAAGTAATAATTTTATGCACCATAAAGCTAGGGTTAATACCAGGAATGTCCTTGTAGGACTAAGCAAAGATTTCATGATATTTATTAAAGAATAAGCTAAAATTATCATGTTTGGTAGGTGAGAGTTCATGAGATACTATAATTGGTCAAGGAAAAGATGGATTAGCATACTCCATGCAACTGGTTTCTTTGATATGGCATGGTGTATTAGGTAAAGAAGAGATTGGATTAGTTTTGGGATCAATGGTGTCAACTAAGTTATTTAAACAAGGAGCTTTGGTTTTAAAATTCCCAAGTTTGTGATGTTGTTGAAGAAGTTGAGGTTCTCAAGAATGAAGTATTTAAAGAATATCTTAATCACTAGGAAATGTGAGAAGAGGACCATAATACTCAATATCTACTTCAATATATAGAATTTGATTACCATGGAGATCATACTCAAAATGTATCTAACGAACATGAGTTGCCTTGGCATCAAGTGTAATCTAGGGAGCAGGAGAGGTAGATGGATTAGAAGGGATTGGAGTGTTGTTGGGTTTGGTGATAGGAGAAGGATTAGAGGTAATGATTAGATCCAAAGGTGGTAAAGAAGATGTAAGAATTATCAGATATTTTTAAGGTATAATTGTTCTACCACCCAACGAGTATTAAGAAGTGGATAATTGGTAGGAGGCACATAACCTTTGGGATCTAAGTCATGATCCATGGAAATGGTAAGAACATTGTAGTTAAAAGCATGAATTTGAGCAAAGGTTTTCTAATAATGCTAGACATACAAGTCTCAAGATTGAGCTTGGGCCATTATGCAATTATCATCATATGTTGGTACATGCTTGAGAGTCAGGGGGAGTTTTATAAGGTGAAATCCCAATACTATTAAATGTACATAGAGACATGATGAGAGGATCTTAAAATAATTTAGCCACTCTAAAATCATTATAAGTGAAGGCATAATTAGGTAAAGAAGGATCTCGAGCATTACATGGAGGGGGAATCAGTGATATCATCAAGAAGAGAAATAGGATGATTTTGAGGTAATAAAAAAAGAATAAACTACTACAAAATGTATGGAGGTAAGTTGGTAGTATGGCAACTATGTTTCAAATAATTAGGTTTATCATCATCAAAATCCATTAGAGTGACTTGTAAATCAAGATTGATATTGATAAAATTAGGTAAAAGAGAACTATTATTCTTAGGAATGGTAGGAATATGATACTTAGATTTGGGATTAGGAAGATGAATATTCCATGGGTTGGGATCAACTTCATGCTTTTATCATTTTCCATTATGTAAGAATTTAATGCATTGGCTATCATAAGAAGAAATAACTCTTATTTGATGAGTCTAAGGGTGACCAAAGAGTATATTATAAGATAAAGGCATCTCAAGGACCATAACCTTAGTTTAAATGGTCTTAGGCCCAATGGTTAATGGAATCCAAATGCAACCTAGTGACTTTTGATTAGTCTTATCAAAACCACAATAGCTTAGATGTGTTTTCTTTAGATGATCCTTATTATAACCAAGTTATTGGATAAGCCACAAAGGTGCCACATCAATACTAGAGCCTTCATCAACTAGAACTTTATGGATAAGGGCAGTATTAATGGTTATTTTAATAAAAAGTGGTAGATCATCAACACAAAAAAGAATTTCATCATTAATCATGTATTCTTCAATAAATTCAATAGAAGGATTAGAAGGACACATAGTTTTAATGGTATTGATGTTGGTAGGTTAAGGTTCAATAGAAGGTGGTTATTAATCAATAGAGGATGGATCTTTAATTTCTTGGAGTTGTTACATAAGGAACTTATGATGATAGGGTGAAGTATGAACCAAATCCATAAGTGGGATATTGAAAGGTATAGAGTTAAGTTATTTAAGAAAGTTTGAATGATATTTCAAAGAATAACCAACATGAGGTTTAGAGGGTAAAGTAGATTTTTAAGGAATGGATGTGGTTGGAGGTTCGAAAGGAGGAAGTGGTTCCTCATGGGCTTTTGAATCTAGATTATTAGTGGTAGTATCTTTGAGAAGTTGATCTTTTAAAGATGGATTGTTAGGTTTGGTAACAATATCTTTGTGATCTAACTTGTGACAATAATTGACTTTAACAGTGTTAACATATTGAGAATTATTGTAATATTGGTCATAATCAGCATCAATGTCACAAACATCCTTTGTATTTGGTTAACTATTGGAAAAATATTTTTGGTTATTTGAGGTAGAAGCTTTAGAAACCTGTCATTTTTTATAACCAATGGTGTACTCTTGATGATGAAGGTTTATCATGCCTTCATGATTAAATGAGTCACCAAGCATATACGAGATAAAAAATTTAGTGAGCCCTTTACAAGACTCATAGTAATGACCAATTCTAGCATGAAACCAACATAATTGATTAGGGTCATACCACTTAGAAGGATTGTTAGGATAGGTGAAAGGTTTAGAGGGCAATAAAAGTTATTTCATTTGTTGCACAGAAAGTGGTGTGTGAGAATATGAAGGGAATTCAACTTTAAGAACTCTAGGTCTAGTTTGTAGAGTGTTAATAGTGATAGTATTCATAGATTTTTTAAAATATCCTTTTAAAAATTTAGGATTAGGTTTGAATTGATTCATGAGAAAGTCTTGACGTTTAGCTTGATCAAAATCTTCAATAAGTGTTTTGCAAGAAAAGGTTTGAACCTTATATTGAAGAGGAGTCAAATTAGTTATAAAGAGTTTGAACAAGTTATCATCAGTCATGTTATGGTTGGATTTATGGGCCAATGATTTCAATATTTTTATAAAGTCATGAGCTGATTTAGTGGGAGATTTCTTAGTATTGATGAAGTGACTAAGATAATTTTTAAAAAGATCATTGTGTTTAAACTCTTTAACTAAAGTATTAACCAAATCTTTGAGTTTCCAAATGGAATTTTGGGGTAATTGGTTGTACCATTATAATAAATCACCAATGAAGGTTTTGTCTAAGAGTTTAGTTATGTTGAAGGTATTAGTTTGGATCCACTCTTTGTAAATCTTGCCAAAGGCTTTAAAAAATGAGGAAATGTCTTTAGTCCCATCATACTTGATAGTTGGAGATATGTTTTTTAGAGGTACAATCATGAGAATGGGGTTTAATTAGTGAGCCCATATATTTCAATTAAAATTTCATTTCTTTTTAACTATTAAAAAATCAACATATATCAACTTGATCAAGCAACGCTAACAGGAGAGCTCACTTTTTTCAATGCATACACAAGATCAAACACATAACACATAGTTCCTATGAGAAACCCTCATGGGGAATAAAATCCACTCTCAAGTCTAAAACACATAGACTAATATCCTATAATAAATTAAAAATAAGAGACTGATCAATTCCTTTAGACTAGCAAACCTTGATCATGTCCTCTTGACCCCAAAGGCCTTTAGTGAAACACTTGTTTCATAAGGATAAACTACCCGTAAGAAATATCAACTCCTTTAGACCTTCCTTTGAACACTTACACCTTAGTTTTGATTTCTTCAACACTTGATTATATATCTCTATTTATCTAACCCCTATAAAAACTCTCTATCTCATATAGGTCTCTCACATAGGCATGTTAGAATCTCTCTCCTTATTTACTCAAATTATCCTCATATTCAGACTCACACCTCTTTACATATCCTAAAACTAAAACATCACTATTAATACATCATAAATATTAATTACAAGTCATACACATAGTCTTCACTTTATTTTACTCATCAACTCATCCAAATGGGCACTCTACCTCTCCTTCGCTCCACAATTCTCACATACACCTTGTAATTATCTCATAAGTCTTCCAAAAAAGTCTATAAATCATCATATTTGATTTCACTATATATAAAGATATCATGAATTTTCAACAAATTGGTTGGTGACAATACATACCTTCATCTTTCAGGCATCTTACATAGGTCACACTTAAGCATTATCCACATTTAAATAGGCCTAAGTCACTTTTAGGTCATATGGAGACCCATTCATTTTTTGATACTTATCTAATCATAATAATAATAGTGGAACACTTTCCAAATTCATGGATCCATTCAACATTATTTATAGGTCCTCTTTAAGTGTCAATAACCACCATAGTAACCTTTCACTTAAGCACAATTTGCTCAAACACTTCTCTGTACACACAATCATTATGAATGAACACACAAAAACCTTATAATATTTTTCATACTAAATACAATTGGTAAATCCTTCATAATGCACATAGATCATCCTTATGGAGTCTACAACACTCTCCAATAACTAATTCATTGTGAGATATTGAAATATCATCTACATAAGCTCTATTACTCTTCTTGGGTCACATATAGAACAAGAATGAACACAAATCAAATTTAAACCTTAATATCTTTAATTATACACACTTATAGATATTAAAATTAGGTTAATTATAGATGTCATTAAGTCTTATTCATATTTTTTTTATAGCATGGGCATATTCATCCTTGATCAAAAGATATAGCCAAAATACAGAGCACCATTTTTTCCTTTACAAATTCAAATATTCAAAAGCAAACGGCCACAGTTAAAATTCAAATCACTATGATATAATCTTGTGTCCTCATTGCTCAGATTAAATATGCACCATTGATATTTTTTGATCTTTGATATATAGTACACTAATGCCCAAATGTTAAAAATTTGACATTTGACCTCATCTCATGCAATCTAGAAATTTTGACTCAACACACTTCATCAATCTTCTATATGTATCTCAATCTTTCAAAAAGATAAACAACTATCACTTTAACCTCTTGAATTTGACACACACCATTGATCTCTATCTTTATGATCTCCCACTCACTGTTGGTCCTTGGAATAAGGTTGATCTTTATCTCTACCCAACATTAAACATAAAAAACTTGGCACCATCTCATTGCTTCCTGACATCATAGAGTAAATGCACATTATAAATCTCTTAGAGAGTTTCTCAAATGTTACCTTGTGCAAAATTTACTATGGGGACCATTGCAATCTATCTAAGTTGCCAACTTTGAACCTCAATAGCTTATTATGCGCTTAGATACATGATCTAAAATTTGGACCATAAGGTCACATTTGAAAAGAGAATCCATCCATATATAAAACTATTCTTAAAAATTTCACATGAGTGAGATATATTGCCATTAAAATGCATTCTTAATTTTTTTTGCCACAAAGCCAACTATGTCAAAAACTACCTAGAAGTTAGCTTGCATAGCTTTTGTTGTGGTTTAGTGCATGAACTAAAATTTAGCACAAATTAACTAGGATCAAAAATGAATAAACCCATATGATCATGTTTTTTTAAAACATCCACACGTATGATATATACAATCATCAAACTGATTACTTGGCTCTTTCTTGCCTCATGCAAATTTGGATAAGTATGGGAAAACACTATTAGACTGCTTAAGAGTCTAAATTTTCACTTACATATCTTTGACTGTGCTTAGGATTATGACTTAAGATTTAGAACATAACAACTAGGGACTAATGTGATCACAACCATATGACCAACTGCCCCTGACTCATCCATACATGGCAATGGTGATGTCAATATTCCTTCATTAGATACATTTTTTTTTATTTGATTCAAGATCAAGATAATTTAATGATGGGATTAGATAATGCATAGGCAAATAGAGGATTACATTATAGTTTTGATAATGTATGATCAAAGGTATAAATGTATTATTCTTGGATAAGATTATTTACAAGGAATGTAAAATATTATAAAGATTTTACTGGTGGTTATAGGATATAACTGATTCTTGAGAGCCAACTAACACTAATTACTAAACCAAAATGTAATATAAATAAACAAATAAATACCTTTTGAAAAACAATCCATTAAACTCCCACTTAATGCAAAGGGATCTGGAATATGAAAGAACTAGGGAAATGACTCTGAAGTCATAAAAAAACTCTTAACCAACTACAATAGGTGTACTATGCATCTTAGAACTAACCAAAACTGATGTTGCTCCATAAAAAAGCCCACCCTATGAGTTGTGGCATAGCAAGCTAATGAACAAAATCAAGGCTTACTCATCCCATGTGATCATCATACCATATTATAATAGAACATTATCGAGTACCATCCAAATATATTGATCCACATAAGGCTCCAAAAAAAATTCTATTAAAGTGACCAACTTGTACTATGTATGGCACATCTTCTTGATGTCCAACAAATCCTAATAAACTTTTCTCAACACTTGTAGACACCAAAATTACATCACACACACGTACGTAACTCCCTATGCCAAAACCCCATTTTAACCTATTTTTCAATAATAACAATTAACCTCCATAACCCATACTTTTACCCCTCACACTTTTAATTAATTTAAAATAATTAATTAAGTTAATTAAAAACCAATGTTGCCACCTTACCTAGCCACCTCACCCTATGACTAATTCTCACTTGAAGAGTCACCTTAAGACCTGGTCTCATCATCCTAACTACCCAAGACTTATTCCCACTTCCAAACTAAATTCCTAACCAA
This sequence comes from Torreya grandis, assembly GCA_037957365.1. Taxonomy (NCBI): domain Eukaryota; kingdom Viridiplantae; phylum Streptophyta; class Pinopsida; order Cupressales; family Taxaceae; genus Torreya; species Torreya grandis. Next base: position 1,505,634 of record JARHVA010004189.1, read on the forward strand.
CTACCTCCTTCTTAAACTCTTATTTTTAATATTTTATAATGAGTGTCACACTTAGCATGAAGAATAGTAGAAAAAAGGCCAAAAATAGTAAGGTTGACCTATTATAGGGCCATCGATTTCAATTAACCCATGACTGACATCAGTGGGATCATTGACATCAAAAATATAATCCAAACTCCAACTTGAAGTTTAAGTTAGAAAAAATCAATAAAATTCATTCTTACTCACATTGAAGCTCTGGGCATTCTATTTTTAACATCTTAGCTTACAGTCATCTTGCATAAGTCAATCACGATCAACCACTGAGCTCTTTAGAACCAACAACACTCGCTTGTTCTCTCTATTTAGGCATTCAAGTTTAAGCTCCCTGATAGGGACCATCAATCTAGTACTTATCATTTAGTGACCACTACAGCTAAGTACATCACTTATTTTTTAGGTCTTATAAATATTTATTCTACTATCACTTTATATCTATTGTGCATTGCTTTATGCACTTCTAACTGAACCTCCATGAGGGAGTTACAAAGCTTCTTTGTTTCCCCTTAACCTGACACACCGAACCTCTAACCAGATATACCCAAACCATAATCTCTCTCGTAACTCAACAAACCTCCCAAACCTGATCGAAACCATTTCCCAGACCTGGAAAAGCCTTTTACAAGCTCCCAGATAATTATTTCCCCTATTGACCTCGATAGCCTAATTGACATTAGTCACCTCATTACCAAGCTCGATAGTATAACTGATATTGATCACTCCCCTACTGACATTGATGACTTTGGGTTCCCTAACCTCTTCAAAACCTACCTAAAAAACTTTTAAAATACAAATAAAGTACATCACCTACACCCTATCACTTTCTGCTACATACAAGTTGTTAATGACAGTAATCTTATCTCTCTTTCACTCTCTCTTTACCTCTCTTTTAGTTTATTATTCTTTTGTCTCTCAAAAGTGGACTATCATCTCTAAGAAAGTTTCACACTTCCTAGAACAAGCACGTAGCTTGGCAACCCACTCATTTAACTACTAACAAACATATTTTAGTAGTGTTATCTTACTTGTAGGTAGTCCTCCCTTGCCAAAGATGAGTGCTCACAGTGTCCAGTTATGATGTGCAAACCAATATGGGTTCATTCTAATCACTTATCCCCCATCATTATTTTATGTTTTTCTTTAGACTTGAAAGAGACAAAATTTAGTGAAACATTTATGGCATGCTCAATGGGACCTTAGAGATTTCTTTGGGTTCATTTCTTGTTTTAATCATTCATATAGGTGAATTATGGTTAAAAAATCATTTATTACACATCCTCCTTCTCTTTTCCCTTAAAATGAAAAATTCAATATTTTATTTTCTATTTAAAAGCATTAAACTGAAATTTTCTTTCTTTTCTCTTTGCCTCTAAAAGCAATTTGTCATTTTCTTTTACAAAAAAAAGAGAATCTCTTATTTACTTCTTATTACATGCACATTAGGATAGTGAAATTCATACTCTATTCCTATTTCATCTCTATTTTCATTTGAATCTAAACATTTCAGATTTGGGTTTAAAACTTACTGCATTTCACAGTTTGCTTGTTGCATATTAACTCACCTAGTTAATTATGAGCATTTTAAATAAATTTTAGTGGACCTATGTTACACAACCAAATCAAATTCACATAAACAAACATCTAGATTTACTTGAGAAAAGGCCCATTAGGATTTCATCACCTAGTGGATCACCTTACCCTACTCAGCTATCCTACTTGGATTTCACCACCAAGGGGAGAACCCACTCTGTTCTCTGGTGGAGTATAAACTCTAGATAGAAGGTATATTTTGGCTAAGTAACCTAGCTTGGATTTAGGTTCATGAAGTGTGGAGAAGAAGCTCCTATAACAAGCCATTTTCTTGGTCTAACATAAATTTCCTTTTGAGCACTAAAACTAACCTAAAACCAGCTCTAGATTGCTTTCTAGTACCTTTGATAAGCAGATTCTCTTCTCACTATCTGATTAAGGCATAATCCAAAATGAGACTAAAAAATAATCTGTAGGACTTAGTAGTTGTTGGCTATATATTATTTTTCTACTTTTCTATTGCCTTTTATATTTTGGAGTTGGTAAGGATGTTTCCTTATTGATTCATAAAAATCAATACTATTTCTAATACTCAGTTTGTATAACATATTATTTTAGGATTTTTAAGTGTTCTTCCTTCTTACACAGACCTTTTACATCCACTATTTTACCTGGTTTCAACCTCTAGTTTCTTTAAACATTAGATTTTCCTCTCCTAGGATATCATAGTGATCAACATCAGTTAACCCTACCAGCATCGATAGTTTTTACCTACCGACATCAATTAAACCACTAACATCAGCAAAAATTTTCTACTGACATCAATTAAGTGAATGACATAGATGACTATGTAATTTCATTGACTCAAAATAATAAGCTAAAATATCCCAATTACCTACACTCAAACTTGGTTTTTAATTATTATGTTTCAAATATAGGGTAGTAAGACTATTTAAACATCCTCTTGTATGGTATTAGCATGAGCTAAATACAAAATTATTATCAATTACACAAGTTGACAACCACTCCCACCTTCCCCTCTCACTTTTAATTCCATCATGGAGCATACTTCAGATATAGAGCATACTCCCAACCTTAACCAAATTCCCATCATGCCCGACGGAGATCAATATTTTGATAAATTTCTTGATCACAATGTGGTAGCCCTTCAACATTACCTTGCTATGAGATGAACTCGTAATTCTTTGGGTGACCAAATCTATGGAATGCCAACCTCTCTAATAGAGATAACCTCAATTTTAGTTGCCTCCACTATTTTCCCCATGGTTACCCAAACCACCACTTTAATGAGTAACCCAACTATAAACAATGTTTAAAGTGTAGCATCTCCAACTACCCAATCCCACCTAAACCTTGGTGTAACTTCCCGACATTCACAACCATAACTAGTTTAGCCAAGTCACACACCACTCCAAAATTTAGTGGTACTATTCCATCTACCCTCACACCTATAATTACTTGAGTTATGACTCACCCTTCATCCAATCTAACCATGCCAATAATCCAACCTAGAATAACAATAACCAACTAAGGCATAGTCTCTAATCTAATGGGACAAGCCCCTTTTCTTTCCATAACCTAACCTATGACTCATTATCCTTATGTTGGTCCAACACAATCTCAGTAAGTGATGTCATACACTCCCTCTGCTTCCTATCAGATTCCTTATAACTTAGGATGTATTCCACAAAATAATCCCCATCTAGACCTCATTAAAATGTTGATGGACAAGATGTTTAATCTAGAGACATTTGTTTCTAGTTCAAAGAATGTGTTATCTTATGATCAGATATGAAATGAACCAATCCATCCTTCTATGTCTATTCACCCTTGTCCAAGCCAATGGGAACTCCCTAAATTTACTTGTTTCTAGAGTAAACAAGACCCACAATAGTACTTATGAGCATTTAGACATGCTTATTATTTAATAGGGCATGATGATGCATTACTACTTTTGACTTTCCCTATGTTTCTTTTAGGTGCTGCCTTGGATTGGTATAACTCTATACCTTAGCACTCCCTTTTCTCATTTACCCAACTTGCACAAATATTCTTGGACCATTTCTCTATTAACATTTCTAAGAAGGTTTCTATAACAGATCTTTATTCTATCAGATAATTTGATGATAAGTCAATTTCAGATTTTATCACTCATTAGAGAAGCTTGATCAATCAACTCTCCTTTTCCTTACCCCAACCTAAGATTATTAATCTCTTCTCAAGGGCATGTTTTAATCACATCTCATCCACACTTTGGGTAAAATTTTTTTGCACATTTGATGAGGCCTTTATAATGGCACAAAAACTCAAGGTTCATGCTATAGATGAAGGTAAAGTCAAGTTACATAGTAAAAACCCCAATTTCAAATCAAATGATTCCTCCTCCTCTAAAAATTCCCCCTCTAACCAAAAATCTAAATGTTTTACCAATATAGTGGTTGTTAAGTCAGCCTCTTCCAAAACCACAAACCAATCAAGTTCCTTGACTTCTCAAAATTTGACCAAGCAATTCCAACAATGGTATGAAAAAAGACAATACACTCCCATTGCGGATTCATATACATACATATTGGAGAAACTATTGCAACAAGGTGTCATAATCCTTCTTTAGATCAAACATCCTATACAGTTTGACCCTTCCCATCCCATCCCAACCTGGTACAAGGAAGATGAGTTTTGCAGTTACCATCGAGTTAAAGTCCATAATTATAATAACTATATGACACTAAAGAACATTTTTCAAGATATGATTGATAGAGGTGACCTCATCTTGGATAATCCTAATGCACCCCCTAATTAAAGTATGGATGTATTCAAACACCCTTTTCCTAACCATTCACTGAATCAAAATATTATCTAGTCAACAACTAACTCAGGTAATCATAATATCCATATGGTTAATATGTTCTTTCTTTTACCTTTAGTTCAAACTTCTACTCAATAGGAGACATCAATTTCATTGATTCCTCTCCCACATTCAATGGCATCTATTTCATCCATTCTTCCTCTTCAGGTAGAAGAGCCTATTTCACCCGTTCCACTCCCTCAAGAGGAAGAGCCTCTTTTGCCACCTAAGGAAATTGTAATACCAATTCTATTTTCACCAATATTACCTATCCTCTTACCAATTGAAGACCACACACTACCCATTCCTAAACCACATATTGAAGGGAATATCATTCCTACATTATACACTCTTGTGGAACCTTCTTCACCTACTTCTCCTCCACCTATAGAGATTAGTATCCTACCCACTCCTCCTTTGCACTTAGAGGAGTTAGTATTATCTACTCTCATAATAGATAAGAGACCTATTATGCATACTCTAATTGTACCACTCTTACCCCTTCTTTTACCTATGGAGGATCATACTCTACCCATGCCTTGCCCACATGTTGAAGGAGACATAATACCTATGCTTTACCCTCTTGATGAACCTTCTTCACCTACCTCCCCTCCACCCATGATAGACCATGCCTTTTCTCACATCTCTATCGAAGAGGACCTCATTATGGTTCTTTCTCATCTTTAACCTAAAGTAGCAAAAACTAACAATTTCCCTCTTTCCAAAACACCATAGCCTTCTAAAGACGTAATAATAAGGCCTACATCAACTTCATCTAAACCCTTCTCACATTTGGTGAAAACTCTAGAATTTCTTAACTCCACGAAGCTAGACCATGCGGCATTTTGGGACCAGCTTAAAAACCTTATCCAACACAATGAATGTCAACCTTTATCATCAACCCTCTCACTACCCTTTACCCCAAGGTATTTGACAAAGCTAGAGATTCTTCACCAAAAGAACCTAATATTTATTCATCTATGTTATAACCCTCACCCTCATAAGAATCTACCCCATTAAAGAAGATCAGGCCCTTAGGCATATGCCCCATTTCTGATTTAATTCATCTATATGTGAAATTAGATTTAACTCCTCAATCACAAGTTGGAGTTTTATGGCCTAAATTATATAAAAATGTTAATCCCCTTAGATCTCACTGATCCATTATTCAACCCTCAACTTTACCTTCCATTTTGGGACCACACCCCTCTACCTCAATTAGAATATTGCCTAACCAAGCAAAACAAAATGTTAGTTTACCTCCACTCCTACCTTTACCATCTGGTAGGCCTCTCATATTTGACACTAATAAAGTGATAGAAAAACACATAACTCTACCATCACCAAACAAGGCACCATGTAAAATTACCTTTCCAACACTGAAACAAAAGAAGGTGTCCACTCTTATTAGCAAAACAAGTACAAGCCCACTTGTAGGCTCTCAAAGATTTTTCTTACTTCAGTTATTTAAATCTTCCATAATAACTCTTCCTCCCATTAAGCCTTATAGTCCTCTTGTAATGAATCCATCTTGTTTTAATGATACAAAATTGTGTTTACATCATCATTCACCTGGACATGATACTAAGAGTTATAAAGCCCTCACAATAATCATTTGAGAACACTTCAATGTTGGCACTCTCTTCGATGATACTCCTATTAACCTTTGTATTATTCCACCTTTAGCATCCATAGTGTCTCCTATTATTCCACATAAATTAAAACATAAAGATGTTGATGTAATCCCTTTACCACCTTCTTCACCAACATTTCAAATCAACACAGTTAATGTGGCTACACAATCACAAAACCAAAAAGATAAATCTAAGGAAAACGTCATTGATCCTTGGCCTCATCCTTTCACCAAAGACACTCCACATCCTAATCCTAATATTTCTACCTTGGGTGTTCCTAAAACATCTTCAGACATTATTCAAAGTTTAATGGTGAAGCAATTTCACCAAATTCTTATGAAAATGTCTTTATATGAGTTAATACAAAAATCATCCCAACACTGTCAAGCTTTGATTATTGCTTTGTAATCAATTTAGTTACATTTAGATGATCCCCAACCTCTTATAGTTTTGGTTGGCTCCCTTAATTTTCTCTCCTTGATTTCTTTCAATGATTTGGAAATTCCACTTCAACACCCTAAAGATCAGGATTTTGCCCTTTTTATTATTGCATATATTGATCAAAATCATGTCAAGAGAGTTTTGACCAATGGAAGAGCTAGTATTAATATTATTTCCACCCATACCTATAAATAACTAGCCCTTTCTAACAATTTCATGTCTCAAATTGATGCATTACTCCATTCCTTTATTGATACTATAGCTATTATGGTGGGCATTATTGTCTAACATATCCAAGTAGGTCCTTGAACTATTCTCAATGTATTCTATGTTGGGTAAGGAGAGTTATAATATAATATACTTCTTGGATGACCTTGGATACATGCTATGGTATGTGCACCCTCAACTTTGCACTGTTGTGTCAAGTTTGAACATGATGGATAAGTACATGTTATACCTACTAACCCACCTTTGTTTAAAACATACAACATGACCTATAGTCCCAATGATTCTCTCATCCCATTGAAAAAATCATATTCTCCACATGATACTTTTGAATCTTCTACAAGCTCCACTCCCATGGTTACTCAAATACTGGTAATACAAATTCCTGACAAGGATCCCATGAAAGAGACCTTTCAACATTTGTCACTCAATGAATATCATTTTTTGATGCTCAACATGTTCTATACTCCACAAGAGTATGGAAGGCTTCACATGCTCCCAAATTATGATCCCCATATTGGGATGGTCATCACTTGTGGCCCCCCTAACCTTTGAACCAATTTCACATATGGGGGAATTGATCAAGCTCCCACTGTTAGCAATCCATCTTCTTCACCACAACCATTTACATGTGACTTCTCTTTCCTTAGTAACCCTAGATTCACTCACACCTATCTCTATAGATTTGCCTAGAAAGGATTTTGTTTGGGTCATTATAAACAAGGTGTCCATACGCCTATTGAATATCATACTAGAAACACCATTGAAAATGCTAAAAAGAGGCATAGAGTGGGATATGCCAAACCAACTAAACTCATTAAAACTTCTCATGTACCAATTATCAAAGAAATAGTCTCTCCTTATCCACTTCTTCTCCACCATCACCTATCTAATTAGAGGTATCTATATCTCTTAATTTTTTTTAATAAATGCCATCCATTTGGGGCCTCTCATCTATCATCAAGGTAAGGAAACAAGGTCCCTTCCTCTCATTCATCCTAAAATAATTGATGAAGACTCTCCCACTATTAACACTATCCAATGTCAAGATTATGATGCAATTCTCACCTACATGAGTGTAGATGATTATTATATCCAACAATTACTCCCATCTAAAATACAAGCTATGTTATATTTTTGATAAAATGGCAAGCTGGGAGTGCTTAAATGTGTGTTATGTCTGGTAGCCAAGCTAGGGCATCAGGCCCTAGCTTTTTTATATCATTTTGTGGTCTACGAAGGGTGTGACGGTGTGTGGGAGTAGGTGGATAGTAGCAATAGAAGAAGGTTTCATAAGGAAAGGAGTATAAAGTTACTATGGATTTGCAGGGGCTGACCCAGGCTAGATTGGAAAGGAGCTATAGTGAGGCTGTTGGGAAGAATAGATAGGGGCTGGACCCCATAATGGAGGTAAATTCAAACTTTAATCAGGTTCTAGGATTGTTTGACACAAGCACAGTTGGGGGATCAAGAATTACCAAGGTGCATGGCTGCTTGGAGCGTTGTAAGGAAAGACCAAAGTTGGTTATCCTATTTGATATGATTGCTGAGGATGTGGAGTATTACTCCAGGCATTCACTATACTACAAATTCTTGGGTTTACGTGTCTCCCTTCCTTTTTTGGAGAATTGGGATAGACATGTGTGGGAGCCAGAGGGAGAGATGGAGGTTACGTTACTGGCCAATAATTTCTTCATCATCACATTCATATGTTTGGCTGATGAGAACAGGGTCTTTGAGGGGGGTCCATATTTATACAATCAGGTGGGGCTCTTTGTTAAACCTTGGCATGCTGGATTCAACCCTACTGAGGAGCTACCAAATAAAGTTCTAGTTTGGGTATAGTTACCCATAATGCCTATTGAATGCTTTCGAGAGGATGTTCTTCAGATGATTGCTTCAATGCTTGGAAAACCTGTGGGTTCTTCCACACAAACTTTAGGTAAGAAAATCATGACCTTTGCTTGAATTTGTGTGGAAATTGATTTAAATAGGCCTTTGCCAAATGCAGTAGAGCTATGTGTGGGTACATACTCATGGGTACAATAGTTGGACTATGAAACACTCCTGTTCAGATGCCACTTATGCCATGAGTATGGTCACCTGGTGAGAAGATGCCCAAAAGCAAAATTAAGTGATCAGCAGCCTTCACCCCAACCTCCATCGAGTAGTGTTGTTGGAATGGACAAAGAGAAAAAGATTGGTGCATGTACTGGCAAGGACTCTAAAGGATTTGTACAGGTTAAGTCTTGAGGTAGAAATAGGGGCCATAAGAGGTCACTAATGGAGCATCTGGAGGAGGACTCAATTAATAGGTTTGTGGTTCTAGATGAATTAGGATAGCAGGAGGGTTACCCAGCTTAGTCAATGAAGAGCAGGTTGTGGGAGGGTCTAGATTAGATGGAGATGCTCCCATAGAACAAGTAATGTCCCCTGTGGAAGTTATCCTTCTTATGATTATGGAAGAGCAACTTAAGGAACAGAAGGGTATTGAATCAATTATTGATATGGTTCCAAAAACTGAGACTAGAACTCTTCCCACACAAGCAGGGGTGGTAGAGGTGGAGAAGAGAGGCAAGGCTCCTTCTCACCTGGGAATTCTTCAAAAGGAGGGGAAAAAAGGGGTCTCCAAAAAAAATGTTAAACTGGGGCGAAAGAAGGAATTGGAGAGGATAAAGATGATTAGGGAAAATATGGTTGAGTCAGGGGCGGTCAAGACCTTAGACTCCCACTTCTTGTCTCCTCAAAAATGATTGTTATATCTTGGAATGTTAGGGGCTTGAACAATAGCCCTAGACAAAAATCTATTTGGGATTTGGTTAGGAATCATAGTCCAGATATTCTCTTTCTTCAAGAAACTAAGGTTTCATTGGAGTATATGATGAGTCTTGCACCTAAGCTTTGGAGGCAAGGTTTATGTCAATGCATAGGGGCACTTGGTTCTACGAGAGGCGTGGCTTGTCTTTGGAATCCATGTAAGGTGCAGTTGGTGTCATGGATCGCCTTCAGGTCTTCACTCATGGGTACAATAGCTGGACTATGAAACACTCCTGTTCAGATGCCACTTATGCCATGAGTATGGTCACCTGGTGAGAAGATGCCCAAAAGCAAAATTAAGTGATCAGCAGCCTTCACCCCAACCTCCATCGAGTAGTGTTGTTGGAATGGACAAAGGGAAAAATATTGGTGCATGTACTGGCAAGGAATCTAAAGGATTTGTACAGGTTAAGTCTTGAGGTAGAAATAGGGGCCATAAGAGGTCACTAATGGAGCATCTAGAGGACTCAATTAATAGGTTTGCGGTTCTAGATGAATTAGGATAGCAGGAGGGTTACCCAGCTTAGTCAATGAAGAGCAGGTTGTGGGAGGGTCTAGATTAGATGGATATGCTCCCATAGAACAAGTAATGTCCCTTGTGGAAGTTATCCTTCTTATGATTATGGAAGAGCAACTTAAGGAACATAAGGGTATTGAATCAATTATTGATATGGTTCCAAAAACTGAGACTGGAACTCTTCCCACACAAGCAGGGGTGGTAGAGGTGGAGAAGAGAGGCAAGGCTCCTTCTCACCTGGGAATTCTTCAAAAGGAGGGGAAAAAAGGGGTCTCCAAAAAAAATGTTAAACTGGGGGGAAAGAAAGACTTGGAGAGGATAAAGATGATTAGGGAAAATATGGTTGAGTCAGGGGCGGTCAAGACCTTAGATTCCCACTTCTTGTCTCCTCAAAAATGATTGTTATATCTTGGAATGTTAGGGGCTTGAACAACAGCCCTAGACAAAAATCTATTCGGGATTTGGTTAGGAATCATAGTCCAGATATTCTCTTTCTTCAAGAAACTAAGGTTTCATTGGAGTATATGATGAGTCTTGCACCTAAGCTTTGGAGGCAAGGTTTATGTCAATGCATAGGGGCACTTGGTTCTGCGAGAGGCGTGGCTTGTCTTTGGAATCCATGTAAGGTGCAGTTGGTGTCATGGATCGCCTTCAGGTCTTCGCTTTCTTTGGTTTCTTTGTGCATTGAGTTGGGAGAGTACGTTCTTCTTTCGAATGTCAATGCCCCCACTGACTTCCAAGGTAAGCTTTAGGTTTGGAATAACATCCATTTAGTTCATAGGGGCTTTCCTTATCTACCATGGATTATGGCTGGTGATTTTAATGCTTTTTTGGACCTTACAAAAAAAAGCGGGGAATGCTAGATTAGAACCATCTTCCTCTTTGCTTTGAGATAAGATTTCAAAGCTCAACCTAGTGGATATTAAGCCATGCAATGGGAAGTTCACCTGGAACAATAGGAGGATGGGGTACAACTTTATTGCTAAGCGTATTGACAGATTCATGACTTCTTGTTATTGGGTGGGCAGCTTATGGTCTTTGTGTTTTGAGATCTTGGACTGAAGAGGCTTCGACCATTGGCCAATTAAGCTTCACATTTCTTCTAATTATATGTAGAGGAAATTGTCATTCAAATTTCAACTCATGTGGCTTAGGGACTAAGCTTTGTTTGGTTGAGTTGCTAATTGGTGGAGAATTGGGAGGCTGATGGCTGGTACAACAATGTATAATTTTGCTAAGTTGCTCCAATTCATGAAATATTAGCTTAAAAGGTGGAATATTTTGAGTTTTGGGAACATCTTTTAGGAAAAGAAAGAGGTGTAAGAGGAGTTAAATATCATTACCAAGATGATTAGAGAGGAGGGGTTGTCTGAATCTTTGTTGAGGGATGAAGTGAGGGCTATTAAGAGGGTGGAAGAATGGGAGCTGAGGGAGGAGATTTTTTGGAAGTAGAAAGCCAGGGTTGAGTGGTTTCAAGAGGGTGACAGGAATATAGCCTTCTTTTTCAACTCGGTTAGAGCCAGGCATCATGGAAATATGATAACTTCTTTAGTTTCAGACAATGGAGAGACTATCTCTTCTATGAGAGACATGTGTAATGAAGTTGTTCAGTATTTTACTTCTATTTTTAGAGAAGAAGGACTAAGGGGAAATGTTGCTGAGGACTAGATACTCTCCTATATTCCCAATTTAGTTTCTTGGGAGATGAAGGAGCAGATGATGCATCTAATTAACATTGAGGATCTTAAAAAAATTGTCTTCATGATGAAAAAAGGTAAGGTGCTAGGCCCAGATGGATTTTTGATTGAATTTTTTAGGAGTTTTGGGAAATCATCAAACTAGATCTGTTGGTTGTAGTTCAGGAGTCTCAAATTAGCAAAAAAATGCTTCGGGCCTTGAATTCAACCTTTCTAGCTCTCATTCCCAAGAGAGAAGGGGCTGATCACCTAAGTAAATTTAGGCCTATTTCCCTCTACAACGTTGTCTACAAAATTATATCAAAGTTGATAGCTGAAAGATTAAAAAAGTGGATGGGGGTGCTGGTCTCAGAGGAACAAAGCTGCTTTGTGGAGGGGCAGTAGATTTTAGATGGGATTGTGGTGGCTAGTGAGGCTATCCACTCCATGTCCAAGTCTAGGGAGAATGTGATGTTCATGAAGCTAGACATGTCCAAGGCATATGACAGGGGTTAGTGGTCCTTTCTTTAGAAGATTTTGGCTGCCTTTGGTTTTGAGGAAGAATGGATCAGATGGGTAATGAGCTGTGTAAATTTGATTTCATTCTCTATTCTGGTGAATGGGGAGCACTCACAACTATTTGGAGCCTCATGTGGCCTATGGCAAGGGGATCCATTATCTTCCTACTTGTTTCTTCTTCTGGCAGAAGGTCTTGGATGACTGATTAGAAAAAAGACTGCTGAAGGTACTATTTAGGGATGGAGGTGGGGAAGTGACCTTCCAGTTCTTTTACATCTTTAGTTTGTAGATGACATGGCATTAATGGGAATGGATACCATGAGGGAGGCAACCAATAGTTGCAGTGGTTTAGATGCTTACTTGGCTGCCATAGGATAGGTAATTAATGAGGATAAGTCATCCATTTTTTTCTTCAACACTCTGCCACCTATTCAAAGAAGGGTGGCTGACATTCTTTGATTCCAAATTGGTAACCTTCCAGCTATTTATCTTGGTATCCCTATATCTACTGGGAGACAATCTATGGAATCATGGCAGGGGATTTTGGACAAGTTTAGGGCTAAGGTGAATCACTAGACTAACATGTGGCTATCCTTTGTTGGTCGAGTTTAGCTGATCTAATCGGTGGTGCAGGCACTTCCTTTATATAGGTGTATGCTCCAGGTGGCACCAATGAGTTTTGTTAAGGATCTTGATTCCTTTGCAAAATAGTTTTTATGGGTAGGTAACTTGTCTTTGACAAAGTGGAGCTTGATTAGGTGGGAAGTTGTTTGCAGCTCAAAAAGGTTTGGTGGCCTGGGGCTGTGGCAATCTGTCCTAGTAGGTACGGCCCTGGCTACCAAATTGTATTAGAGATGGTGTGAGGAACAAGATCGCATGTGGGCCAGGATCTTGTCTTATAAGTATTTTTGTGGGGTTCCTATGAAATATATCCCCAAATATAGTTTTTCAGGTAATGGATTAGTGATTTGGGATACTCCTAAAAAAGGAGCTGCTTTGATCAAGAGAGGTCTTTTTTAGATCTATAGGGGGTAATGAGGTGTAATTCTGGCATGATTTGTGGGATGGTTTTCCCCCCTAGTTACTCAGTATCCACATCTAGATGGCCTTACACAAAGATTTAGTGAGGTAGGATGGATTAAAGTGTGTGATTACAAATCTTTTCTTCTTCATGGTCAATTGATGGAGGCGAGGTGGAAGGAGCAGGAAGAGTGGTTGATTATTGGTATGGAGGCTGAGTGCGCTAAGCTTCAAGAGATTCTTGCTAGCTGTTACTACTATGCACTCAAGAAGAGTGACTTGCTAGCTTGGTCCCCTCATCCTAAGGGGAAATACATAGTCTCAGTGGGTTACCAAGAGTTGATATCGCAACAATGTGGCACTGGGGGGGAAGTTCCATGGTGGAAAAGAGTTTGGAGTAGCTTACCTTGGCTGAAGTGCAATTGTTTTATCTAGAAATTGACCTAGAATCACTGTTTGACTTGGGAGAATATTAGATGGAGAGGATTTGTTGGCCCTTCATGTTGCATATTATGTAATGGAGTGGAGGAGGAATCGTCTCATTTATTTTTTAGTTTCCCTTACACTATTCATTTGTGTCACGCTTAGTGGGATGTGTGGAGGTGTCAATGCTTACACGCCTCTTCTATGGTTGAGTTTTGGTCCAGATTGGGTAGGCTACCTTTTGCTACTCATTTCCTTTAGGAGGCATGGTATGTTGGACCCATTTTTATGCTGTGGCAAGTTTGGCTTGAGCATAACCACTAAATTTTTAAAGGAGAAAATTTGGCGATTCACTAGGTATGGAGCAGAATTATTGGAATGATACAAGAGACTATGGAAGCTGAGTGAAATCATTTTTCCTCTAGAGTAGGGAGATGTATAATTGGTTAAAAGTTTAGGCATATAGAGTATCTCTCAGGTCTCTACTTGTGTCAGACGTGGCCGATGTGGGAAGCAAAAAACTTAGCAGAGTGGGAAGTGGACACCCCCTCCTGAAGGGTTTTTGAAAATTAACACTGATGGTTCTTCCAGAGGTAATCCTAGCCTAAATGGGATAGGTGGGATTGGTAGGTATTCCTCTAGAGCTATTGTTTTTATTTTTTTAGCCGACATGGGTGAGCAGTCAGTGAACAGGATGGAAGGAGTTGTTGTCATGTATGTATTGAGGAGAGCTTATGAGTTAGGCTGGCAAAGGGTGAAGTGTAAAGCTGACTCACAAATTCTGATTAATATGATCCAAGAGAGGAAAATTAATGATGTGAGTTGGCAACTATCTTTGATAGTGCAAAAGATACTTTAGATTAGTTCACTTATGGATTTTGTGTCCTTTGCTCACGTTTCAAGGGAATGGAAAGGGGTGGTAGATTGCTTGGAAAAGTGGGCTTCTGAGGATATTGGTGGCTATAGGGTGGATGATTGGGCACTATTTCTTGAGGTGTGTTGGAACCTAGACAAGATTCTTAGAGAGGATGAAAATGGTGTTGGGACGTGACGGTTTGTGGTGTTTGGTTTCTTGGGTTATGGGGCTTTGGCCCTTTACTGTATTGTAATATTTTTAGAAATTAATAAATTTTTTACCCCTTTATAAATATAAAAAATAAATAAATAAATAAAAATACAAGCTATGTTAAATGAATCAACCATTGATATCAACCTACTCTCTCATGATAACCCTTGCATCCTCAAGATTGACCAATCTTTAGATTCTTCGAAGCAAGTTGATTATGCCACATTTATTAATGACTATAGAAAAGCCTTTGCTTGGTCTTATAATGACATGCTTGGTATTGACCCCTCTATCATCACCCATTACATTGTCACCAATCGAGATGCTAAACCTATTAAACAAAAGCTTTGCAAGATGCATCCTCATATTTCTCTCCTTGTTAAAGAAGAACTCCAATGCCTCCTTTATATTAACTATATCTAACCCATTGACTACCCACATTGGATTTCCAATATTATTCCTATCACAAAATTGACTTGAAAAATCTACATTTACACTATCATGATTTAAACCTTGCTTGTCCAAAAGATGACTTCCCATTGCAAAGTATTGACCAACTTGTTGGTCTAATGGCCAGCCATGAGATGCTATCACTTATGGATGGATTCTCTAGATATAATCAAATACTAGTTGCTCCTAAGGATCAAGACAAGGCAACCTTTATTACCCCATGGGGGACTTTATATTATTGGGTCATGCTTTTTGGCTTGAATAACATCGGTGTAACCTACTAACACGTCATGACCTAGATTTTTCATGATATCCTACAAAAAATTATGGAAGATTACGTAGATGACTTATTTGGAAAGTCTAAACTTTGCCAAGATCACTTGATAATGATCAAAATTAGATTTTCTTGTCTCCTCAAATATAATGTTTGACTAAACCCAAGGAAATGTGTCTTTGGTGTTCTTTTAGGTAAGCTCTTAGGTTTTATCATTTATCTTCATGGTATCAAGTTTGATCTTGGTAAGGTTAGATAAATCCTAAAGATACCTCCACATACTAATATCAAACAACTCCATAACCTACAAGGAAAACTTTAGTCAATTTGCCACTTCATCTCCTAGTTGTTAGATCATTGCCAACTCTTTCACCATCTCCCAAAAAAGGATATCTCCTTCAATTGTAATATAAATTTCTAGGAATATTTTGATGCACTTAAACAATACCTTCTTTCCCCATTAGTTCTTATTCCACCTAAGGAAAACTAGCCTTTCTACCTATAACTCACCACAATAGACCATTCTCTAGGTGCTATGATTACACATCAGGATGACCAACATCGATAGTAGGTGGTTTACTACATAAGCCACAGGCTTATTGATTATGAGACTTGATATACACATACTAAAAAACTTTACCTTGCATTCTCTTTTCCACCTACAAGCTTCTCCATTATCTCCTAGATCACAAAACCTATGTAGTCACCCATATTGATCCTCTCAAATACATGCATTCCAAGCCATATCACAGCCAACATGTAGCTCAATGGCTCATGCTTTTGGTTGAATTTGATTTAGAATTCATTTAGTAGAAGCCTATTAATGGGCAAACAATCACAGATCAATTAGTTGTTGCCTCTTTACCTAATAATTAGCCTTCAAACCTCAAATTCCCTGACGAATCCTTTACAATGCTCTATATCGATGACATTTCCTATCAAATGATGATGTTATTTGATAGATCTAAATGTCAACATGGTGGGGGTCATTCTTATTCCTCTAGTTGACAAGCCTATGCCTTTGTCATTTAAATTATATTTTGAATGCACTAGCAATATGGCCGAATATGAGGCTTTGATTCGAGGACTTCGAATAGCTCTCTTCTTGGGTATCAAATCCATAACCATTTTTGGTGATTCTCAACTAGTGGTTAACCATGTTAATGGTTCCTACCTATGCAATAATGAAATTTTGTAGTAGTATAAACATTATGTAGATATGTTCTTGGGATCATTTTACTCTTATCTCTTACCAACTATTCCTTGATCTATAAATAAGTTTGCTGACACGATGGCTTCACTTAACTCACACATACCCTCTTCATCCTCCTCTTCAAAAATCTATGTCATCATGCATTGCTTAACATTACTCTCCTATGTCTCAGCTAACATCCTCTTGTCAAAAATGTAACAACCAAATCACATGACTTATGGTACAAACAACTCATTTATTATCTTTCTTTGTCTATTACCCCTTCTGATCTATCCAATAATGGGAAATGGTCCTTTATAAAACATGCCACTAATTAGACTATATTAGGGGGACTTCTCTACAAATAAGGTTTTGATGGTCTTCTCCTTAGATGCCTCACTAGTATTGAGACTCCCTTCGCTATTAAGGAAGTCCATGATGGGATTTGTGGTGGGTATTTCAATGGTCACATAGTTACCAAGCATATCCTTCAACTTACTTATTATTGGCCCACACTTCATTAAGACTGTGTTGATTATGTTTGGCATTGCATCAAGTGTCAACAACATGCTAACCTCTTTCATGTTCCTAGTCATGTATTACAAGTTTCCAAGGACTTTTGGCCCTTATCCTAATGGGGTTTAGATATAATTAGAGAGATTAACCCTCATTCATCCCTCCATCATCATTATATCATTAATACCACTGAATACTTCACTAAGTGGGTTGAGGCCATGCCTATCATCTCCACTAAAGCTAACAAATTATTGAATTAATTAACCATCACATCATCTATCATTTTGGTGTCCCTTATAAAATTATAATAGATAACAACAAGTCTTTCAAAAATAATATTGTTCAAAGTCTTTGTGATACATTTGGAATCAAATTAAGCTTCTCATCACCATACTATCCACATGATAATGTTTAGGTAGAAGCTTCTAACAAAACATTAACCAAAATTCTCATGAAGGTAGTCAATGATATGGGTAAGGATTAACACACACTTATTCTTTTTTTTTAATGGGCTTATTGCACTAGCATTCAAACCCCTATGGGTGATACACCTTTTTCATTGGTATATAGGATGGAGGCTATTTTGCCTCTTGAGGTCCAGATTCCTTCTCTTCACATTTCTCTACAAAACATACT
Organism: Torreya grandis; assembly: GCA_037957365.1. Taxonomy (NCBI): domain Eukaryota; kingdom Viridiplantae; phylum Streptophyta; class Pinopsida; order Cupressales; family Taxaceae; genus Torreya; species Torreya grandis. The sequence continues at coordinate 1,523,475 of JARHVA010004189.1, forward strand.
AATGATGACTTTCACTAGGAATGTGTGGCTCAACTTGAATTGCTTGATGAGCTCTTTCTCATAACCCTCAACCACCTCCAAATCTATCAAGCACATATTAAATGTGCTTATAAAAAAGCCCTCAAAGAGAAATATTTCAATATAGGAGATCTCGTCTTAAAATAAAATCAACACGTAATGAACATGGAGAAAAGAAAATGGGGTAAGTTTGCTCCTAATTGGCTTGGACCTTATATCATAACTCACAAGTATGGCTCAGGAAATTATCACTTATCTTCTCTTGAAAAAGGTCAGAAGCCAAGACTTTAAATGACTTACATCTAAGACCATTATTTTTTTAGACAAGCTTCACTTTACTTCATGTTTAACTTGATATCATGTCTTGAGCATCCTTATTACATTCATTTCCCTTCTTCTTCACCCTTACTACTATACACTTAGTTAACTTACATAATGGTATGGTTTTTTCCTAAAAGTGGGAAACGCCTAAGCCTTTATAGTCTTGTTCATGATTAATATAAAAAAACAAAATGGGATATGTGACAAAGTTATAAAGTCTTAGGTCGTGTTTTTAAACCTAGATTGCACCATTGAAGGACAATTGCGTAACTTCCCTTTGCTACTATCAATAGATTGCTTCCTTAAAAGATAGCTATTTAAAATTAAAAACAAATGCTTAGACCACTCCGTTGAAGGATAGGTAAGCCAAGCTTTGTTCTCAAAGGGAAAAAAAATGAAAATGTCTTCTCACATATTTATACAACCTTAATCCATACAACATCCCATTGTAGGCTTCCCATGTTGATCAGCTTACACACACAAAAAAAAGCTTTAAGTCATGGACTTGCCTATAGTAGCTTTTGGGTCACCCACAATAAGGGCATATCATCCCTACTTTGTAGGTTATGCTACCCAAACTTTTTCCCTCATTTTACCCTTTTTCCCCTCATAATCTTTCAAGGGACTATGAATCTCACTTAATATAAGGTAAACACGACCCTTATCTAACAAACACAATGGTTCAAAGATATAAGGCATGGAAGAGGCTCATTTTCCTAAGCCTATTTATGTTTTAAATTATGGTCTTCGCCAATGCATAAGCATTCTACCTCTTTATTTTTGCATTTACATCACATGTCAATCTCTCTATTTGAGGTGAAAAAATAATGTCATACCAACACTATCAAATCTTACTCAATTTATTTTATGCATACACCATCACAAATGTGGAAAAGTGTTGAAATAAACTAACATAACCAATTTATTCATTTTAATCATACACCATCACGAAATATGGAAAAATGTTAAGATGAAACTAATCAACCAACTACACATATACCATCACATATATGGGAAAGTCTAGTCTAAACTCAACTAACATGATCAACATTAACATCAAAATTAACATAACATATAATTAACATCTAAAATAATCATCATCTGCATCATCATCATCATCCATCACAATAAACACATCTCAACACCACAATAATTGAACATATCATGTGTGTGTGTGTGTGTGTGTGTGTGTGTGTGTGTGTGTGTGTGTGTGATAAAAATACATGTCTATAATGACACCATCATAATATATATATCTCTCTCAAAATATACATCTCACATCTTTAGCTCGTAGGCTGGTATACATATAACATAGATAATCAAAAATGGAAAACTCTAACACTCAAGGTCCTTGAGGCTCTCCACATGGTCATTAGGAAGTAGTATCATCACCACTCTCCACCCATCTATGTCTACATGAGCTAGATTATGTAACACATGACATAGACCTCTCCTACTCTTTAAACTTTGAATATCTCTAAATCTACAAAAACTCTCTAATTGCCCTCTCATAATAGGCAATCTCATATAGGGAAATTGAATATCTCACTATAGATATAGTCTGTGGAGGTCATATATCACTTGATGATGGCCCAACCTATACTGGTCCCTATGATGATGGAGGAGGAGTAGCCTACCCTGCTACTCTCAAACTATCTCTCTTTATTGTCATTACAGTCACCTAACCTTATAACATAATAGCCTAGCCTTGTAGTGCTATAACTTGGCCTTGTAGAGCCCCAATCTGACTTTACAACTCACCACTTACCCTTGTAAAGATAAAACCTATGCCTAGGCTGTATCTTAGGCCTGTACCACTACATCCCTCTCTCACTAACCCCTATAAATCTGGTGGTGGCCTCCGGACCTCCACCATTAGATGTAACCCTACCTACCAAGCTATATAGGTCATTGTACAACCTAGGTATCCAAACCTTGGCCCTATTGGTATCTCCTCAAAATATGGCCCATCTATCTCTTGGGGCAATGGTAGGGTGCTTTTATGTCATCCCTCTTATATTAAGGGAAGGCAGGTAGAATATATTAAACTAGACCATACTACCTCCTGACCCATATCTTGGGTACCATCTCCAACACACTAGCTCATCTTCCCATGAGCCATATTGATCTTTTTAAACCCATAATCTATTGTTCTTGTCCTCTAAAAACTAGGTATGTCAGGTAGGGTCTCCAAAAAATATCAATAGGGATCAAACCCTCAATCATATGCCTATAATAGGTAATGTCCCAAACCACACCATCCACTTGGGTCTATGCCATGCCCTCTCTCCACCATCTAAAACCAACTCAAAAGCTAACTAGGATCATGGTAGGTAACCCCAATGGTCATGTCACCATGATGTGCTCATATGCCCAATAGTGTAGTTGATGGATGACACACAAACTCTATCACCATCATAGTCTCAAACCCCACAGCTCTTTGTATAACTATGCTTAAAATACTAGACCTCAAGAAAAAATAATCTACTACTCAACCATCTATGTAAGCACACCTATCAATGTGATCATAAATCTACCATCTTCTACATCTGGTAATGCATACACCATGATACTAATCATCATCAGGATGCTCAGTTAATGTTGCTCCTCATCAACCATATAGAGTGGCTCATATGCAAAACTCACAAAATGGTAGGTCACCTCACTAATATGCTCTCCATATAATGTGACCATGTGTATATCATGTTCCTCTCTCAAGCATGCAAATAGCTCCTCACCCTAGAGTGGTAGCCACAAAATCTTATAAACATCCTCTTGAGTCACTATCAACTCTTTGGTTAGTAGATGGAATATGTTGGTAGTGTGATCCCACCTCTCAATCAATGCTATTATTAGGGAAACATCTTGGGTGACTCTAAAATACAATCACACTCTTCCTAAAACCATAGCTACCATATGTTCCCACTCATCTGGAGTGACATCCCTCCTCATGCATGTCAACAACCTTGGTAAATGACCTTGTAATGTCATCTCCATCCTTACCTGCATCCATACACAAAAAAATCAAGTCACATACTTTTTATATACTCTATCACCACCTTTTTTCGCTTCTCTCTAGGATAACTACATTGGTTTGAGGCTCTAAACTGGGCTATATAGGCAACACTTAATCGACATGGGGTCTTTTGAGGTTAGCTCAACCATATACCCACCTCATTAACTACCCTACTCTTGTCTCTCTACCTTAGGTTTCACTACCTCTCTCTCTACCTTAGGCTTCACTACCTCTCTCTCTACCTTAGGCTTTAATTCCTCTTCTCTCTCTACACCCTAGGGCTACCCACTTATCATGACTCTAGGCCTCATAGCCTGTATTCCTAACCCTTGATACTATGCCTTATATATTTAAAACCCAAGACCTCTTGACCTATCTCAACTTAAATTTTTACCCATTTTCCCTAACATACCTTTTTAGATATTTTCCTTTGGATTTAGGAGAACTACATTTTCTTGAGGCCCTAAATAGGGTTATGTAGGCAACACTCAATCAACATGAGGTCTTTTAAGGCTAACCTGACCATTAGGCTAGATGACTACTTCCATTAGGGATCCAATTTGACCCTTTCTCCTATTTTTCTAGTCATTCATAGACACTAAACTCAAAATTACTATTGATTTTAGTGATTTATAAGACTAAATGTTGGTCATCATCAATATACACCTATCTACTTCAGTGCCATGTTAGTCGATGTTGGTGGACCTCACCGACATCGATGACTAGTTCAGCCCTAAGGCCAAATGATACAAACCTAACATGACTAATTTCACCTAAAGACTTTCCCAAACAACCATCTAGTTTGTCCTAAAACTAACCTACCCTATTTTTATACACATTTACTAATGTTTTCTACACCCCCACCTCTAAATTAGCCTAAAAAATATAAACACCCAAATTAACTTTCAAACCAACTAGCAGAGACTCTTACCTCATCTTTCTATCTCCTCCTGGTAGGCATAACTGGGTCCTATGGTGGTCACCTCCTATTGGGTCCACTCCTTACTCTACCTTCTTGGTCACTCTCAAGCTCTATTTTTTCTCTCCAATCACAAAGTTATGAATGAGTTTCATCAGTCGCCAAACACCCTTTTTATCAGGTTTAGTCAACCATCAATGTCAACATTCTTAACCTAATCTACTGATGTCAGTGCTTATGCATACTAACATTGGTAAAATTTCCCTAAGTTTATTGACATTGACAATTTTTATTTTTGATATTAATAAATTTAACTGACATCGATACCATTCCAATAAAGTTTTACTGACCTAAGTAACCCCAACTTTTCAAGCTTTACCCACACACTGGGGCAACTAGAGATCACATATATCTCCCCAACCATGAAAAACACCATTGGATATCACATAAATCTTCATCCATAATATCTTTTTTTAGAGATCATAAATATCTCCTCACTCATTGACCCTTTTACACCAACCTTGCATTTCTTGTCTTGACTGCTTATGCTATTCTGCTATAGTTGGCTATTACGCACATGCATGTATATTAGGTGTTATTAATGGCACCCAAGATCATACTATCACCTTCAACCCTTTTGTATTTCCTAGGGGCACTTCCTATCTCAAATACTTAGGACATATTGACCATTAGAGCTACAACTTTGATTGTTTTGACCTATCAACTATCACTTACAAGTTGCACTTCAATCACTTCTATCTGAGTCCTCCTTAACCTTTCCTATTCTTAACTTTGTCAACTCTAGCTCTTTATATTATATGCATATAGAGTGATACTCATTTCTTTACCATTCACCCAATTACTTTTTTATCAAATTGGTACTTGATTCTAGTTTCTCCTCCATTGATTCTCATTTTGAGGGGCGATACCTCATCCAATACTTGGAACATTTCTAACTCCTATTTTTGTGTTGTAAACTTGTTAGTAAAAATTACAAGATAAAAAGGGGCAAATGTAGATACAAAAATTACATCACACACATGTGCATAACTCCCTATGTTGAAAACCCTTTTTAACCCAATTTTCAATAATAATTAACCTCCCTAACCCATACTTTTATTCCTCACACATTTAATTAATTTAAAGTACTTAATTAAGTTAATTAAAAACCCCTATTACCACCTTACCTAGCCACCTCACCCTATGACTAATTCTTACCTGATGAGTCACCTTAAGACCTAGTCCCCTCATCCTAACTACCCAAGACTTATTCCCACTTTTAAACTAAATTCCTAATCAACTACCTCCTTCTTGACCTCTTATTTTTACCATTTTATAATGTGTATCACACTTAACATGAAGAATAATAGAAAAAAGGATAAAAATAGTAAGGTTTACCTATTTTAGGGCCATTGACACGATCAACCCATGACTGATGTTGATGGGATTGTCGATGTTGGCAATATAACCCAAACTCCAACCTAAAGTTTAGGTCAACAAAAATCAAGAAAATTCATTATTACTCACATTCAAGCTCTAGTCATTCTATTTTTAACATCCTAGCTTATAGTCATCTTACATAAGTCAATCACGATTAACAACTGAGCTCTTGAGGATCAACAACACCTACTTGTTCTCTCTATTCAGGCATTTAGGTTCAGACTCCATGATAGGGACCATCAATCTAGCATTTATCATTCAACAACCACTGCAAATAATTACATCACTTATTTTGTAGGTCTTTCAATTATTTATTTTGCTATCACTTTATATCTACTATACATTATTTTATGCACTTCTGACCGAACCCCCATGAGGGAGTTACAAAGCTTCTTTATTTCTCATTAACTTGACACACTAAACCTTTGACTAATCTACCCAAACCATAATTTCTCTCTCATAACTCTCCCAACCTCCCAGACCTGATCCAAACCATTTTTTAGACTTGAAAAATCCTTCTACAAGCTTCAAGATAATTATTTCCCCTATCGACCTTAGTAGCCTAATCAACATCGGTCACCTCACTACCAACCTCAACAGTATAAGTGATATCGGTCACTCCCCTACCAACATCAACGATTGTGGGTTCCCTAACCTCTTTAAAACCTACCCAAATAACTTTTAAAATATAAATAGAGTACATCACCTACACCCTATCACTCTCTACTACATACAAGTTGTTAATAATGGTAATATTATCTCTCTTTGCCTCTCTTTCAGTTATTTATTATTCTTTTGTCTCTCAAAAGTGGACTGTCATCTCTAAGGAAGTTTAATGGTTCCTATAATAAGTGTGTAACTTGGTAGCCCACTTATTTAACTACTAAAAAACATCTTTTGGTAGTGTTTTCTTACTTGCAGGTAGTCCTCCCCAACCAAAGAAGAGTGCTCACAATGTCTGGATAGATTTGCAAACCAATCTGAGTTCATTCTAATCCCTTACCCCCATCATTCTTTTTTATTTTCCTTTAGACTTGAAATAGACAAAATTTAGTGAAACAACATTGTTGGTGTTAGTTACCCCTATCAACACATACTATTACTAATTATTGATCAAAGACCTACTAATGTTATATCTTCTTCCCTTATTAGGAAAGAGGTGATAATCTTTGCAATGAGTGAAAAAAATCAAACAATCATGCCTATTTCAAGTCATGAATATCATGGATGAATAGTCAAAATTGGAACTAAAATAAACAAACTACTACTCATCAGTTCCAATAGTTTGTAAAAGTCACAATTAAGGTTGGAGGATCTATTAGAGGATGGAGGATAATTTCCATTCTCTAGTTATATATTCATTCATATTTTGGGTGATCATAGTATTATTATATTATTGAACAAAATATACAGGATTCCTATAATGTAAAAATGATGAACTATATAGAAAGAAATAAAAATACCATTTTATTCAATGTGATACTCGTCTTAGGTTTTCTCTCCACTTTGACTACTAAACCATTGTGATTTATTGAGCTATGTTTAAATCCATTTATGTTACATAAAGCACCATAGTGTTTGAACACAACTATTACAAAATGGATAAAAGAGAATCCAAAAGTGTTGGCTTGTCTAACTATTCAATATAGGCACTAAACATTCTGCATATGCAGTGAGAATTTATTCCTCTCCTATATCAATCCTCCTTTTATTCTCCTATGTGGCTCTGATACCAGTAATGGGATCAAAAAATGCACAAGTAAATATAGAATTACATTTTAGTTTTGATAATGTATGTTCAAATGTAAAAATGTATTATTCTTAGATAAGATTATTTATAAGGAATGTAAAATCTTATAAAGCTTTTACTGGTGGTTACAAGATCTAACTAATCCCTGTGAATGAACTCAGACTAATTACTAACAAACTAAGACATAATATAAATAAACTAACAAATACATTTGGATAAAAAATCCAATAGTTAATACATATGGGCATAGTTAAGTCCTTGAAATCTCATACACTTTTTTCTAAGAAAGAGAAGGTTTCAAACCACAAAGAGAAGAAACAAAACAAAAAGGATCAAGAGAAGAATGCTAATCCTCCCACCTCTAAATTTAACCAGGATTCCTCTTTTTCCAGTTCTAAGCCTAAGAAATATTGGATCAAATGTGGGTTTTGCTTAGGAAATCATGATGAAAGCAAAGTTTTGAATAAGCAAATTGACCAACTAACTAAGGTGCTTGAGAAGAAAAACATCAGTGTCCTTAATTCTACCAATCAAAACTCATCAACCCATGAATCCTCTGAGGCAAATAATCATGGTAAAAAAAGATAAAATATAATAGTAAGGGGAAATTAAAGGGCAAGGTCCTAGTTGATATTATATCTATGACTCTTACATGAGTCATTGACACTAGTGCTTCACATCAAATGGCCTCTTTTTATATAGATTTTGATGTTTTGGAACCATGTGACATGTCCTCTATATAAATGGGCAATGATAATTCTAAAAAATTTCTCAAGATAGGGTCTATTGAAGTGAGTGGTATAACACTCAATAATGTTCTAAGTGTTCCCTCACTTTCAACTAATCTCTTGTTAGTTTACCATATCACTCACCTTAGTCTAAGCATGTGAGTTGATTTCACTCCAGATTTAGTGTATGTTAGAGAGTTACATAGTGATACTATATTGGTAGTAAGAATGGTTGATCATTAGACTCAACTATGTAACTTCTCATGCTTTTCTTCTGACTCTCCTTCAGATTCTTCTTCTTTAGACTCACCTAAACTTGATGACATTTATGAGCTTGAGCACTCTTCTGAATTGATAACACTACTTCTAATATAGATGACTATATTAGTCATGGGGACAGGTCTCCACCATCTCCTTATCACCTTAGAAATTTTGAGTTATTTCTTGATCAACCTACCTTTACTTTGCCTTAGACATTACAAGGAATAGGTATTTTGATCCAAGACACATAAGACACTGGGAATCTATCAAATAGTTTTTAGGGAATTTTATAGTCCTTCTTAGCCTCCATTCTTACTTCACCTTCTTGAAATAGAGAAGTTGGCCCACCTATATTACATGAGGAGAATTATTCCTTATATTAGAATCACACCTTGGTTAAAGATCTACTAGGCACTAGGTAGAGTCATTCACTTTTCTAAGGTGATCCACTCTTCATTACATCTACTTCTGATCCATAGTCATTCTAGGGAACTCCTTTATAGGATGCATGATGGATTCAAGTAGTTGTATATTCTAGTGGTGATTTTTATCCCTACCTTCCTCTTTGCTCTCTTTTGGAGAGGATTTTTTCTCTTATGGTTTTTTATTATTTTATCCACTTTATGTGAGTTTCATTATGCTTGGGTACCTTATCAGGCCTCATTTTTGGGACCTAATTATTTTACCCACTTAATTTATGTTTAAGGGGGGTGTTGGTGTAGACTTTTGGCCCATTAGGTTTTGTCTAAATGATCTAGTCAAGATTGCTTAGGTTTGATAAAGGCCCTTAGTAGAAAATAATCGCACATGAATGTGGATATTGGGACATGTCTATTTTCCACCTATTAAGGAGCCTTCTTATGTACTTTTTGGCTAATTATTTTTTTAATGTTTTTATGAGAGAAGGAGATAATACTCTTTTTCACAACTTTATTTGTGTGAGATTTTCTCTTTTAGGTTATGAGAATTCACTTTATAGGTTCTTCATGATTGTGTCACTATTTAGTTTATCATGGTGCATTCTGACAATTGATCCATCATGAAATTATTCATCTCTTCCTTGAGTTGCCTACATAGTATCTTCATTTGCTTCTCATTGTCTCTCATGACAATCTTTCTTCTTCTCTCCATGAGTAGCCTTATAGGCCACTTAACTTTTTTTTCCTCGTTACCTAAACATACAATTGGATTTCCTCTTCTTTTATGAGCTCCACCAAGAGATTTATCCTCTCTATCCTTTGATTTATCTCACTCATATCATCTTCAAAAACCAACCCTTTTCTCTTTCAGTCTTCCTTCCTCTTTCTCTCATTTTGGTACTCTAATTCAGATAATACCTTCTTAACATTTTACTTTATATATATTCATATTCTCTCAATCAAGGTTTTTTCACCTTGATTTAACAAGTCTCTTTCACCTTGCCTTGGTGTCTCACCCTACATTCTCTCCTCTACCTAATCTATTGACAACACTATCCAAGTAATTTTCACCTTGGAAATACTTCTCCTCTTGGATTCTTTCTTATCTCTTATTAGGGATGATATTATACCACAAACTCTTTAAATCTCTCTTTTCATCTTTCTCTAATCACTCTCAAACTTTATTGCATGGTTGCTATACCTACCTTCAAACTTATTCTCATCTGAAACTTAAATTCATGTAACCTCAAATATGAACATTTAATACTTGAAATCATAAACTATTCCAAGAGATTACCTAATCTAATACCGTTTGATGAAAAGCTGATCCATATATTCTCCTCATTTATTTACCTGGCTCTAATTTTTGCCTTTGGTCTTGTTGACCAAATTTGACCTTACAGGTCAAATTAGGACCCCTATAGGTAACATTTTGGCACACCCAGTGGGACCCTAACATCATCTAGGTTCCCCTTTCTTCCTTTATTCTATACTCATACAATGAAATTTAAAATTTATTTTATGCTTAAAATAAATCTTGCATACATTGATTACTTGATTTTTTTAGTTCATCTAGTTAGCTTAAAATCAAAGTAATTAATCATAGTTTCAGTCTTGTTATCCCACACTTTACCAAAGCACATAATCAATAAACACATCAAAACAAACTTGAGACAAGAACTGACTAGGATTTCATCACCTAGTGGTAACCTTACCCTTTATTGATAATCATACTTGGAGGTCATTACCAAGGGCAAAATTAACTCAACTCTCTAGTTGAGTATAAACTCTAAATTATTATATCTTACCTAAGCACCTGACACCTTATCATTGTAGTGTGTGAAGTGAGGGGGTAGGCCCTAATATCAAGCCACGTACTTAATTTCAATACATATTTTGAGAGACACAACTAACCTAAAAACAACCATAGACTTCTCTTCTAGTACCCACTCTACAAGCCAAGTCTTCCAACATTCTTTCTAACTTACATCATAAGCCAAAAGAGACTAAAAATAACCTTCGAACTCAACATACTTTATTGTGTGTTTTGTCTTTTTGAATTTATTTTTCTTGTCTTCTCTTTGTTTGAGTTGTAAGAAACTTACCTTCCACCATCTTGCCTCCATTTCCTTATCTAATGGCAAACCAATATATATTCTCTCTTGGAGATCCTATCTTTGCTAGGATCTTAGAAAATAACCATCTCTTCTTAGAGAGATACCTTGCATCATGAGCCACTTGTGCTCCTAACCTTACCTACAACCAACCTAACCTACCCTCCAACTAACCTAACCTTACCCATAACCAACATAATCTACCTTAAAATGAACCTAACCTTACCCATAATCAACCAAACCTCACCTACAACCAACCTAACCTCACCCACAATCAATCAAACCTTACATATCACCTATCAAACCTCAACTACAACCAACCAACAAATTGTCAACCACCACCTAAGTTGGTTACAATGTTAATGGATTAGATGATCAAGTTAGATGCATCTATTTCTAGTATCCATGATCAATATAACCCCACCTAAAACCAATCAAATCTCAAATACAACCAACCAATAACCTATCAACTACCATTTAAACATCATCATACTCAAACAATAATCCATCAACACCAACTTAATAATTATCATAGCCAACCTCAGTTTCAACATATCCAAACTCATCAACCATTGGGTCACCTACCCCAATCATCATATCAATTACCCCAACTCACTTTGAGGCATCCCTCTTTATCCCAACATAGAGATTCGGTCTATCCTCTTTGATATCAAACCAACCTATCAAACCTACGTAACCTATCAACTCAACCAAACCTATCAAACCAACTAACCTCATCAAACCAATTAATTATATCACAAAATAAAGAGAAATCCATCATTGAACATTTTTTTGCACCCATTATTGTGCACATCAATAACCAAAACTCTCAACATAATATGGTTCATCCATTATATTTAGTTCTTAGTTAGCCTATAACTAAAGAAACCATAATCCAACCCTTAACCAAACTGATTGTTAACAAAGTGGGGACTTCTCAACTTTCCTTTGAAATTCCAATCAAAAAAAACAACCAACCTCTTCCACTCACCTATGTGGAACCAACCAACCAAACTTTTCCACTCACCCATGTGGAACCAACCTACCAACCTCATCCACTTCACTATTAGTGGATCAACCTTAACCGACCAACCAACCTCTTCCACTTACCCATGTGGAATTAACCAAATGACCTCTTCCACTTAGTCATGTGGAATTAACCTGCCTACCTTTTCCACTCACCCATGTGGAACTAACCAATCAACCTTTTCCACTTACCCATGTGGAACTAACCAATCAACCTTTTCCACTCACCCATGTGAAACCAACCAACCCTTCCTTACCTATCATCAACCCTACCTTACCCACCATCAACTTAACCTTACCAGTTATCAACCCAAACAAAAACCAACCCATTACATCAAACAAAGCTTTCCAACCTACCCTTAGCTCACCTAAGCTTCCTCCTTAGGACAATCAGAAACTATTATCTAAACTACCTTTATTTTGGGATAGTGTTGTCAATCCTACCATAATCTACCAAAATTAGGCCCAACAACTTTTTCCTAAGATTGGTATAATAGAATAAATCCCACCTAAACCACCACCTAATAACCAATAGAAACTAACAACCCTTTTTTCAAAGTGGATAAAGTCATCTTCACCCCTACTAAACCCTCTTATTAACTAACACCTCACCTTGGGATCATTATACCATCTTTAACCATCCATGAAAAGAGCAAACTAGGGGGAACTTTCTTTCCATAAGGCTTTTACCATTTATCAAACCTAAACCATACCTTAATAATTAACCAAACTAACCCTTGACACTTTTGCCTTAATCTACCTACCAAACCTATAAACCAACCAACCTTGAACTATTAGAGATTACCTTTCTCCTTTGCCCAACCAAAATTATTATCGAGTCACCTTTTCCCCTACCCAGTGGAGTCATCTTCTCCACCAACTTACCTAATATTTGGAGATTACCCTTCATCTTACCTACCATTTGTGCTTCCTTAGGATCACATCCTACCTTGTATACCCAAGAACTCACCAACCAAACACCTTAACCATGAAACCATTAGAGATTAACCTTTTCTATCAACCAACTAACCAAATGAATTTAACCTTAGTCATTTTGGGCCAACTTTTTCTTATTTTTTATGATTACCAACCTATTTGGGAGTCACCTTCTCCCTCAACCTAACCTAGACCAAGTGGTATACCAAATTGGGGCAACCCATTCAGACACCACCCAACCTATTTGGGAGTCACCTTCTCCCACAACCATTGGAGATTACCCTTCTCCACCAGACTATCAATTAACCAACCTCATCTTTTAATTAATCTCAATATTTTATATGTCTAATCAAGTATCAAAAATTAAATAGGGGACATCTACTCTCTTGATTGACTTAAACTATTTGTGCAAGCATGGATTTGAGGCATATCAGAACCTCAACCTCCTAAAATGATTTTGTATTTGTGTGCCTATTATTTGGTTAAGCTAATTTCCTTGTCATTGTCTAACTTAATCTCATCTCTTATTTTAAAAAACAATCATCTCCATATATTTAAGAAAAATTGGTTAGAAATAGGTTCATGTGATTATTTGTCACAAACTTAACCTAATCGTAAACATGGATATCATGACTCTACCCATAACATGATCCTCATGGTACTTTCAAAATTTTTTAGTATGGATCCCCATGGTCATTATCACTAAAACCACCACTTTTACCCATCATCAACCTCCTTGTGCTATGGATTTTCCTCTATAAAGGAAAACCTTAGGCATATATAGATATTCCATGTCTAAAACAACATATAAACAATTTGGGATACCAAAATATCGATTAGATCAACATCTCTAGCATGTAGACTACTCCCTTGAAGGATAGCTACTCCAAAACTATCAAAATTACTTGAAACTTAAGGTAGAATACTCCCTTGAAGGACAACTATAATGAATAAACAAATACAAACTTAGACTACTCCCTTGAAGGATGGCTAAGTCAACTTTGTCAAAAGTAATCATTTGAATCTTTTTTCATCAATAAACTTCCTAAACCTATCAAATAGAGAAATAATAAACCTTATATCAAAATCAAACACCAATCAATCCCAAGAAAGCTACAATCAACTTTCAAAATAACACCAATAGACTTCCTACATCGATCGATTTACACCTAACATATAACATGGACTTGTATATCATAGTTTTTAGGTCACCTATAGAAAGGGAAAGACATTCCAAAAATAAGGTTACCCTACCTATCACCCAATACTTATCCTCCATCTCCCCTTTTGTTCTCCACAAATTAAGGGATTTTTGAGCTTACTTGACACCATGTGATCAAGCTACCTTTTTTTAACCATCAAACTAACAACATAAAAGTATGATAGGGGTTTATGTTCATAATCCCAACCATTTTACCATCATGGTCTTTATCAATCAGAGCATTTATCCTCCTTATACTTTCATGACCACTTAAGAAGACATGTCTTCCCCCTTATGTGTCATTGAAACTAACCCATCAAACTAACCAATTAGTGAACCTATTTGGAAAGCACATTTTTCACCAAATTATAAAACCTTGATGAGAACCTTATCTACCAAACCAAATCCAACCTTTGGTGATTACCCTTATCCAACCTACCCTTACCTTAACCATAAACCTTTGGAGATTACTCTTCTCCTACCCAACCCAAACCAAGTGGTAAACCAAATTAGGGAAACCCATTTGAATGCCACCAACCAACCACCTTACCTTAACCATGAAACATTAGAGAGAACCTTCTCCACCAACCATAAATCCTTAGAGAGCACATTCCCCACCAAACCAAACCCAACTTTTTGAGATTATCCTTCTCCAACCACCTTACCTTAACCATGAACCATTAGAGATTACCATTCTCCTACCAAAACCAAACTAAGTGGTACATCAAATTAGAGAAACCCATTTGAAACACCACCTAACCATTGAGGAGTCACCTTCTCCCCCAAAATTTAGAGATTACATTTCTTTTTACAACTTCAACCTTTGGAGATTACCTTTTTTTGTAAACTTTTTACCCAATCAAACCAAGTGGTACATAAAATTAGGCAAACACATTTGAATGCCACTAAGCAACATTCAAAGATCACCTATTTTTTTCAAAACCAACCCTGAACCATTAGAGAACACCCTTTCCAACCAACCAACTAACCATTGGACCATGTCTACCTCAACATTGGCCATTTTTGGTCCAAACTATTTGTATATTAAGTGATGACCTTACTTGGTATTTTTGACTACAATGACCAACCTTACCATGTTGAACATTTAAAATTGTATGACCTCATGCACAAATATACCATTTATGTTTTTTAAGGGATCACTTCCTACCCTAGATACTTGAGAAAACACCAGCACTATCTAGAAGACTTGATAGGAATAACTTGATCAGCTATGCCCAATATTATGTCCTAGTTAACCTATCACTTGTCCTAGATCTGAACTTATTTTTACCAACATTAGCAACCTGAGTCCTTACATGATCTTGGTTATCACACTTAGTCACATTTTATGTGCATGTTTTTTCCTTAATTCCCAACCTCACCTAACACCCTTATCACCTACCTTCCCATCCACTTAAAAACTCATCAAACCTAAACCTGATTCTGTTTCACCTCATCAACTCCTAGTATGAGGGGGAATCACCTCCTCCCATACTTAGGGAAACTAAACCTTTGACCCATAATCCATTTTTATTTTGTAGTTTGTTGATATAAAATACATAAAAAAGGAGAAAAATGTAGACACTAAAAATTTTCGAATAATGGTTTTGAATGTCAAAATACCCCTAGATGCCCACCTTGGCCAAACTTCATCCACTAACCCACCGTTATCTTAAGCCATTCACTTTTGACATTTAACCAACCTAGCCTTTTTAAACCCACCTTGACCCACCACCTTTGAATACCCAACTGCCAATGGTCACCTAACCATTAATAATTAGCCTAATCATCGATGGTTAGCCTAAATTTTTTTGGTTAGCCTAACCATTGATGGTCAGGTTCTTAGTGCCTAAACTTACCAACTTGATCTATGTGCAAGATAACACATCAAAATATTATCTAGATGTCTACTTTTTTTATTTGATAACATATCATAAGCCTCAAAATCATCAACCAAACCTCCTAGGGAACCTTCTACCTCCATCTCTCTCTTTGCCTATAAAAGGAGAGGAGGAGGTAAAAAGGACCAATCTTCAAGCATTCAAAAGAGAGATAATTTATCATCTCATATCTTCTTTATCAAGATTTTCTTTTGTAGGTCTTCTTTCTAACTAACTAGTCAACAAAAAAGAGACCTAACACTTTGCCAAAATTCCTTTGAAACCATAGGTATTGTTACTCTTCTAAAATTCCTCCAAGTTTCACCAACATCTTCAACCAAATTCAAAGCTAAGTATTTATTTTCATGTATTCATTTACATTGGCTCATTTCAACACCTCTACGTAAACCAAACCTTTCCTCTTGATACTTATAAGGTCATCTCTTTCCCTCATAACCATTAACCAACTTCCAAAAACCCAAAAAACCTTTCTATAACCAACCCATAACCTATTCTAGCTAGAACTAATAAGTTGTCCAAACCCACAGTGACCACTGATAGTCACCATAACTGTCGACAGTCACCCTAACCACCAATAGTCACCCTAATCACCTATGGTCACCCTAACTACTAATGATCACTATGTGAAATGTTTTAAGCAAAAACCAAAAAGCAATAACCAACCACCAACCTCAACCAAAAACCTATTTTTTTGGCCCTTGTCACCTTATAGACCAAAAACAACCTGACTAGACTTGAACATTTATTTAATGATTTAGCATTCACCTAAATGTTATTTTGTTAGAACACTAGCATTTATTTTAAAAGTATTTATTTATTTATATATAGTACTTTTATGTTGCTCTATCTTTATTATCAACATTTCTTTTCAACATTAATTTATATCAAAAAATGGATTGACAACCTCCTAGATAGCTCACACTTCTTGGATCTAGCTTGCTAGGCAATCCACCAATCTACATAACCAACCCTTTTCTAGTTCTATCATATTTTAAGTCATCCTCCCAATCTAAAGAGGGGTATCTACAACCATCTAGATTATGGAGTGCAAACCACATCCAGGTTCTACCAACCTCTATCCCTCTTTCAATTTTACCTTTCTTCTATAAATAGATAAAAACCAAAATTTGAGTAAAACACAAGTACTAAAAATAATGAATAAATAACCCAAAAAATACTAAAATCTAATGGAACTCACAAGGAAAGATCTTAAGGGGACTCCCCCTAATATCTATGAGCCATTTCACCTCTTAAGCATCTTCATATCTCCACACACTATAAAGAATCACCACATAGGCTTACTAGCCTTCTCTCTTAACCACCTCAAAGAACAACAACATAACTTAATTCCACTCACCAAATAGGAAACATGTTATAATCCAACTTGAAAACTCACCTTAAAACATACATACCTTGATATTTTGGAGAAACTAAGCAAAAATCACTCTTTTTCACACTAGGCTTATTTAGTCTCCTTGTAGCCCTACCTAGAACTTGTAGAGCCCAAAAATTTTAGTAGACACATCTTTAGGACCTAAAACTTCATATATGGAGTATTCTCATATGCCCTATTAATCAAACCAATTTGGAACACCTATCTCATCCTCTATAATATACTTTATTCACAAACCAACGTGTCAATTACGCCTCCATATTGATAAAAATATGAATAAATTGAAAACCACAAACCTTAAAATATCTATGAAGCTTGACTTGATAACCCATTTGGCCCATTCAGTCTATTAAGAAGCATTATACCTCAACTCATAAGGCATACCACTTTTCTAGCATAGCCCAAAACCTTATAAACTCAAAATAAACAAGGTCAACAAACCTCCTAGTCAATGCACACATTTGAAACTTCTTTCACACTTGGAGATACTCATCACACACTTATGGACCAAGATATAATCATCCACACCTTTGGAAACCTAGACTTCTTATACCATGGAGTTTGACATACAATAAGAAATATAAACTCGAGAGCACACAAAAACCTTCAAAAGGCTCAAGCAAGATCATCAAGACACAAAACCATATCATATCTTCCACATAGACATACCTACTCCAAATCTTGAAGAACACCATAGAACTAAAACACAAGAACCTAAAACAATATCCTTTACTCTTAATCCTTCTTTATCCTTGGACCTATCTACCTATAGAGCTCACAAGCTTTCTTTGCTCACGTATGAAGATTTAGTACCTTATCAAAACATATGACTAGGTTTGATCAAGTAATCATATCAGTATTCTTGAATTCACAACTATAGCATACATATTCACTCTTATACCATGATAGGAACATCTCACATATGCTCCCCCTAACTCCATGATTCACTTAGATCATGACATCTTTAACAAGTCTTCAAATATTATCCAATCATAGTCAATACTTATATAGAGACTCCTCATCTTTAGAACATTATGAACTTCCATAGATGAGACAATTGTTTAATAAGCTTTTGACAAGCTTAGCAAGATCTAAGACATAGGCCTAGAAGAGAGGCCTTCAACTTATAGGCTCACCTGGCATCTACCACAAACTAATATGCTAAAAGATATATGAAACTCACCTTATTTTCATACCTTCTCATCAAACAATATTTGACATCCACCAAGATTCCTCTGACTGCTAAGTGTTTCCTTGAATCCTAGATAGAGACACCCCTTTGACATGGAGAGACTAAAAGTCTCAAAACTCAGGAGACTCCCATATCTTCATACCATTATCTGACATGCAATCATGTGTTATCATCTAATTGATTTTGAATGTATACTTGACTTTAATCTTTGCTTAAGATTTGTCAATAAATGATGACAACATAAACTCTTGATTTTTCTTTTTATCTATCATGACAAATAAACAATCCTTGGTTTTAAATTGATCTCTCTTAAAAGACTTAAGTTTCTAAACCCATGTATGATCTCTTCCTTGCACACTAAGATCTCCATACACCTTAATTTGCTTTGAGAACTTATCCATCCTATTCTTGTAATATCTAGAAATGTGACCAACTTTATGACATTTGGAACAAACAAGATCATTCATACCTTTTGCTTGATGATGATTGTGATCTTCCTTTTCTATTTGGATAGAAGACAAATTATGTATCTTATTCATATCTAATTCCTTATTTGCTCTAGTAGGCAGTCCACCTTGATCATGATTATCCTTCATAGTATTTGGTTTCAATTCCATTCAGTGAATTTTAGGAGCATCTTTCTTATTATCAAAACTTGACTTCTTCAAAATATTCTTAAAGAATTTGGCAATGTCTTACTTTATTTCAACTATAGTAAATAATATCATTCAACATACCTCTTGATTGATCTGAGATATGATTTCTCCAATACCAATTGCTTCTTCTTCCAAGGCTCCATGAGAACTCATTCTTGACTAAGTTATTTTTACAATCCTTACCTCTATGACCATATTTATTACATGTATAATAATGGACATGAAATAAAATAACATACCTTGAAGCATTTGGATGTCTAATAGACCTTCTTGCATTGCTTTCAAATCTTGCATTATCTTTGAAATACTCAGTCTTCTAATTTTTATTTTCAAGTTTAACCAACTTGAATACAACAAGATCATACTGACTCTTCAAGGACCCCTTCTCAATCTTTAGATAAGTATACTCATCTTCTCTTGATTTTAGATTTGCATTTGTAGTCTTTAATTTATTCTCAAGAATACTAATCTTCTCTTCATCTTTTTTAGCCTTGTTGGCCATACCTTAAAATCGATATGCTTTCACTTCAGTATACTTGATCTATTCTTGATACCTATTTTATTATTTCTTAGACATGTCTAATAAACTTCCCTTAAGAGAACTAACTTGTGATTAAAGACCTTTGATCATATTCCTCATTTTATGATTCCTCTTCTTCTACTCCTTTGGTTCACCAACTACACTCATGAGCTCAACTTCTAGATCAAATTCTTCTTCGATGTCATCTTCTCTACTATTATGGAAAGTTTATTTGTCAAACATGATGTCATTTTATTTTGAACACAAACTTGTCTTGTAATATTCTAGATGAACATTGAGATCATTGATAACATTCTTATCCTCTTTGGCATCTTTTTTCAAAGTACATATCTACTCTTCAAGTTCCTTGATCACAACCTTCCACTATCGATTCTCTTTCTTCAACTATTTATCCATATTTTTACTAAGGATCTCCTTCAAGCTATTATGTTTCCTATAAAAGACTTACTCTGATACTAATTATTATAAGTAGCTACTGAGAGGGGGACGTATCAATATACAATAATTCACATTCAATATTAAAACCATTCCATCATACATCAACTTGATCTAGAAATATAAACATGAAATCACATTCATATAAATCATGAGCATGAACAAAAAACAAATCAACACATCATCTATGTGGGAAATACTCTTGGTTTTCAAAACACTTAGACTACTCGTATTATAAGGAATTATAAACTAGATACTGGTTAAGTTCTTTATAATAGAATCTCATGAAATAAAAATTCCACAAGGAACACTAGCCCCTAAGATGATCAAGTTCTCCTGACCACCCAAAACCTTGATCAAGTCCTCATGACCAAAGGCCTTTAGTGAAACACATGATTCATAAGGAGTAACTTCCCTTAAGGAAGATCAATTCCTTTAGACACTCCTTTGAAATGACTACCTCCGCCTTTGAACTGGTGTCTTCTAAACTTAATGATGGACCTCTGATAACATATCCCCATTGACTTATTATCACACTCACAATGCATTCAAATCCACCTTTTGGATCACTCCACTCTTCTCTACTCATACACAATTAACAAACCTATAGAAACTATGTCACAACCTCAACAACATGACCATGGGGTCATGCACATAGACCACACTCTAATCTACCTCTTAAATCAACCACCAATCTCACAAAAACATCATCTATCATTAGCTCATCCACAAAGCATTTAAAACATCATTTTAGATCAACCTAGACCTCTTCACTAATCCTCAACGTATAAGATCACTATTTTGACATCAGAAATATGACCTATAAGTCATACAAATAGTCCTCAATTTGATCTAATCATCAACCTATCCACTGGGCACATTATCTATCCTCTATCCTTCACTTCAATGCATAATCCTCTCACATAAACTCTCATTTCAAACACCTACTCAAAAGTCTCTCATACATATCTATAAACCAACACATTTGGTTTCACCATTTATAGAACTATCATGATTATCAAGATCACAATATTTCCTATCAGCCACAATACATGCCTTCACCATTAAGGCATCTAACATGGGTCACATTTAATCACAACTCTCTTTTAAATGGCCCTAAGTTACCTTTTTAGCCATATGGAGACCCATTCACCTCTTTGACACTTCTTTGAGAAACGTAAAAACATAAGAACACTTTCCAACTCATGGACCCATGACACATGATCTATAGGTCCTTCTTAAGTGCCAAAAACCATCATAGTACTCTTTTTGCTAACCCCCAATTAGCTTAAATACCTCTCTATACACACAGTCACCATGAACAATCACATAGATAACTTCTGATCAATTTTTCATATTGAATATGAATTTGTCAAACCTCCAAATATCACATAGTTAAGTCATCATGAGACATTGAAATGCCATCAAAATGAACTTAAATATTCTTCTCAAGTTACTTGTACAATATGTATGAACACATAGTCAAATTTTAACCTTAATATATTTTACTATACACACTTTTCACAGCTTCAAATCTATATTTACATATTCACCTTGGAGTCCTCTACAAATTCACTTTTTACACCATGAGAAAATTTTGCATAGATCGAAAGATATAACACAAAAAATGAGCACTGGTTTTTCCTTCACAAATTTGAATATTTAAATCTAAATGGTCATAGTTAAAATTTTATTACGTAAAACACATCTTATTCTCTTTCATATTATATTAATCACACACCATCAATCTTATTTGAACTTTAACTCATAGTGTGCCACTACCTAGACATTAAACTTTGAACACTTGGCATCATCTCTCTTGTTCTTAACATCCTAGACCAAACACACTCTATTATTCTCTTGTGCATATATCAATATTTATCTATGTTAAATATTTGACACTTTGAACTCATTTTTATCAATATGCTCTATTGATCTTGATTAGTATGAACACCCACTCATCGTTATATCTTAGAAGTAGCTTAGTCTTTATCTCTACCTATCTTTAAACAACTATCACTTTAACCTCTTTGACTTGATACACACCATTATATCAATCTATATGATCTCCTACAAATATTTGAATCTTCATTTGGTCTTGATATTTATCTCTTTGAAAATTGACTATGGGAACCATTGTAATCTACTTGGAAGGCCAACTTTGGACCTCATTAACTTTTTTTACACTTAGATGCATGATCTAAAATTTGGACCATGTAATATATTCACATAGGATAATTAAACCATTTATAAATATAATACCATAACCCTCATGCATATGATATATAATTACATTAATTTGTTCACTCAGATTTTTCTACCATAGAGCCAACTATGCCTAGAATTGCTTGGAAGGCCAACTTTGCACATGCATATATTTTATCACGATTATTCACATGACCTAAGATTTAGTGAATAAGATATTATATCATATGGTAATTCATACATACAAAAATATACTCTTACAACTTTCATATGTGTGATATATTATGTCATCAAACTACTTATTCAGCTCTGTTTGAACATAAAAACACTGTTAAAATGCTTGGGAGTTCAACTTTACACACACATATCTTTGGTTGTAATTCATCACATGCCTTGATTATTTGACCATATAAACTTGGGAATAATTTTATAACAACCATATGACCATATCCCCTTGACTCATCTAGACATGCTAATCATGATGTCAATAAGCTACTTACTCAATTTTTTTGCCACTAGACCCAATATGTCTAGATGAAAATAGTGATCAACCAAATGAAATACACTCATGCAGACGAGATAAAACCATTAAAAACCTCTTATAATATCCCTTTCACATGATCAATACTTCAAACTCATCCCTTATGATATCTAAATATTTAAACTCTGAAGATCAACCAAGCCTACTTCAAGCATACTAGGATAAGCATATTGCACACTTTATTATTTCACTTAGGCTATCAAGGAACTTCATCCAATAACTATGAAACCTCCATGAAATCATCATGAAATAATTATTAAATCTCCAACATATAATCCTAAGAAAAATATTTTATGTGTTGTACCAATACATCAAACACTTTTCTTTCTTCCTAGATAGTTAACCAGCTATTAATATTTAACAATTTACCAAGTTGGATTACAATCTATTTAGTGCCTACAATAGTGGAATTTAACTATTTGTATTCACTCATCAAGGCATTCAATGTACATGTGTGTGGTAGTAGTATTTGAATTATAGCTACATCCTTATAAAAGGTTTCTCTTGTGGAGAGTATATTGGTCAATGGACAATGAAAATCATGTAAAAATGAATTCTCCCCATTTTGAGCCCATTCAACTATGGCTTCTTGGATGTCTTGTGGACTAAATAACATGTTTGGGGAACTTATGAAAATGTCCTAATTCTTAGTAGTGGAGTTAAATTCATCCCATTAATGATTGTTAGTCTTCAGAGTTAAGCTTCAATCTTCAAAGCTAAGCTATTAGTATTTGGAGATAAGCTATTAGTCTTCAAAGTTAAGATAGAAATATTTAGAGATAGGCTTTCAGACTTTGGAGCTAGGCTATTGAACTTTGGAACTAGGTTATCTTGATCAATTTTTTTTTGTTATTTTTTCCTCAAACTCTTGGACATGTTTTTTGATGGTAACCATGGATAAGAAATACATACTAGTCTAGTTTTATTCAGGTTAATCCACCCATATTTGTTTAGAAAGACCCATTGAAGGTCTAGTAGGAAAACAAAAATATATCTATTTAGCATGAATTCTATTGGAAATGGTAATGTTTATAGATATATAGTCAATTCATATTTCAATTTTAGCTAACCAATGTCTTTTAAGATTGATTGGATAACCTACCTTCTTGGGTTTAGGTTGTAGGATCATGAAATCCACAAGATATTCCAAAGATTCTATGTTAATTAGCACATTTTCTATGGTTCCTTTAGGGGAAATACTTGACTGATCTACCATTTGCAATATTTTAGTGGTAGGTTGAAGCCTTGTAAGAGATAAAGACTCTACTATGTTTATAGTCACTATTTTAATGGAAACACCTATATATAATTTGGTATGGACTTGTTCCTAATTGTCACAGTCACTATAGGATTACTAGGGTTTCCATATTTAGGAACAAGTATATTTCCAACTAGTAAATCAAAATTTTTGTTAATTACCAGAATTGTTTTAGGATATTGTTTCTTCTTTCCTAGTACTTGGATGAACAATCCTTTAATGATTTGATTCAACATAGGAATGTCCTTAATGGCTCTTAACATTGGAATTTATATCTTCATCTCTTTTAATTCATACATCAATTTAAAATATTCCCTAGGTTTTTCTTCCTTAAGTCTCTCAGGAAATAGAACAATAGGGGGATCTTGAATTATGGTTGGTGTGGTTGTCCCTTCTACCATGTCTTCATTTGGGTCTTAGACTAAAGGTGGATCATGAGTGTTTTTATAAGTAATTTCAGTTATGGTAATGGGAGAGTCTCCTACTACCTTTCTTGATCTTAGTTGAACATTATTAGACTTAGTTGAATGACTTGAAATATTACTTTTTTTTATCAGCTTCAAAAATAGGTGTATTTTGCCAATTCTTAGGATTTTCCACTAGTTGGGTTGTTAAATTTTTTTGGTTAACCTATTGATCAATTGGTGGTGGCTGAGGTTATGAAGGCATAAAATCCTATTATGGAGGAAACCTTCTCTATGTTTGATATTGTTGATTTGAGCATTAAGGTGGTGATTATTGTATCCAATCTGGTTCTTGGTTTTATAGTTGTGCCCAAAGTTGTGAAGGATTTTTAGGCATTTCCCACATCTATGACATCCATTATTGAGTACCCCATGGTTGTGGTTGTGGTACCCATATTTGTGATGTGACTTATCCATCCCATGTTGTCATTCATGGATTGGGAGGAAATCTTATACCAAGTTGATTTTGAGGCTGGGGATACTCATTTCCTTGTCTTTGGATAAAGCTCACTACTTCAATTGCATGTACTATTTATTTTACTTGGTTTTGCATGGTAGGAATATGTTCACAATTATTGGTGTCATGGTCTAGGTCAAAATTACCACATACCTCTATTTTTTCTAAAGGATAATATTTTACCACATGTTTGAGTCTACATTTAGGACAATATATTGACAATTATTTAGTGTTGGTGGCATTGGATTTTGATTTGAGGCCATCTACTGTGGATGTCAATTGTATTAGATTATCTATTTTGAAATTAGAAAATTATTTCATTAATTGGCCAACTTTAGGTTATTTTCCTAACCTTGATTTCTTATGTTAGGTCTTGTCTTCAAATAGTTAGTACATAATGTTAAAATTTGATGAAAGGTTAACTTGTAAATGTCACCTTTTCCCATTAGGTTCAAAGAATCACATGCATTATCATATAAGGCTTTAATAAATATTGTCTTGATGACCTCCTCTATGAGTTGGTAACCAATCTATTTATGGGTAAATATAAACCTATCAAGGTAATCTTCTAAGGTTTCATCTTCATTTTGTTTGATCTTGAAAAAGTCTTATTTTCATTCTCTAACCCTAAAATAGTCCAGATATTTATCAAGAAATGTAGTTTCCATTTCATCCCAAGTGTTTATGTAATTAAATTCAAGGCCCATGAACCATCTCATGGTTATATATATATATATATATATATATATATATATATAAGTGTAGATGGGAATACCTTCAACTTTTGATTGTCTATGACATGGTCATATGTTTGGCAGAGAACCTAAAATTCAAAGAGGAACTAATCTAGATCTTCTGAGGATTTACATCTTAAATTAGATAAACTGGATGGTGAGATATTTTTCATGGAATTTATATCATTAGGACCTAAGTTGATTGGATAATAAAAATTTATGTCCTATTAAGGTTGTCAATCAAGGTTTTATACATGTGTATGTCCATATCCTATATTTTCTTCCCAATTTTGGCTATCAATCCATTATAAATTCTCTTTTTGTGTTCAAAATGTATGGTCTACCTCATGAGGATAATATTAATTGGTGATCATATCTTATTCTATTAGATATTGTGGACCAAATATGACTATTCTAATAAGGGGATTTTCAAGATTAATTCTCCCTATAGGAGAAGATGTTATGAATAGAATTATTCTTGTAGGATATATTTGTGAGGATGAACCTTCTTCAAGAGAGGAATTATAAAAAGTTTGTATATGACTTTCAATTTCATTTATTTTAGTTCTTAATCTTTCCAACAAAGATAGGATCCTCTCTTCTTCCTATTTTATTTGGGATCCTATAGAGATAAACCATCCTTGAGAATATCCTGGGCGGTTCATAAATCTAAGGAATATTGGATTGTTTTTGTATTTTTGGGGTATATGAATGTGTTTGAATTTTTCCTATGTATTTCTAATATAAGATATCACTAACACTTATTAATGAGTGCCACACAATAGTGCCAAAAATGATAGGCTATCATTATACCTCTTATTTAACCAATCAATGTATTGGTGTCATTTTATACCAGGGCTAGTGTCCAAGGCTATATGCAATGAGACTATATGAGATTTGAGTTTATAGTTCACTTTTTTTGGGGGCTTACTCTTCTATAATGTCTAAATCTGAAGGACAACAAATATTATTCTAGTTCTAAGTTTTAGAAAAGTAAATCTAGAAAGTTATGCTAACTTAAGATCTCCTATAGAACTCATTATTAAAAGATTCTTTAGTTCACACCATCAATATCTAAAACTTAAACATCTATCATAAGACACCATGGTATCCTCACTTAACATGCTCGACTAGGTAGGATAGTGTGATATTTCATAATGTGAGAATGTTGTCTATTGACACTTAAACTACTTCCTAATAGATTATGAATATGGAGATGAGTTAACAAACTTTACTTCTTATGAAATGGAAAGACACACTCTTACATAAATAAAACTCACTTGATTTGAATTGAAAACAACCTTTGCATTTAATGGAAACACACTTGCATTGAAAGGAAATTCACACTTTGCTTTGAAAGACAAATCACACTTGCATTGAAAAGGAAATCACACTTATGATGAAAATGAATTATACCTAAATTAAAGAAATACTTTTAAATGATAAACTTAAAAATACCAATTTGTCCTGATCTTCAAAGAGAAGTGGGTCCTTGTTTCTTCCTCAGAACAAGATTAAATTTTACTCAGTAATCCAAAAGAATGTTTAACTTTATTTTATTATCAAAAGGAACATATACAGATACATGAAATTATGTTGGAATGCTTCCTATCTATTCTAATTTATATCTTTTCATTGATTGATTCATTTATTGATTATCTAGAATCAGAAGGAGACATGTATTTAAATCACATATCAAAAACTATTTATAGAATACAAAATTTGGTGATCTAAAGATCCAAATATACTTATTCAAAATAGAAGATCTAGGAATAAGATCCCATACTTATGGGGAGGTGTTGGAACTATATCAGCTAATAATAGATGGATTAAGAGATTATGTCTAGTTTTATAAAGTAGAAATACATTTATATCTGGATCATTTTAGACCATTATTGTGAATAGTAATGTCTAAAAAAAGATATCTAAATATGGAAAGTATATATATATATATATATATATATATATATATATATATATATATATATATATATATATATATATATATATATATATATATATATATATATATATATATATATATATATATCTTTGAAGTTACTATCTTGATCTATAGGATCCATCTAGACATCTTTAGAGCACACCTAGGCATCTTCAAAGCATATTCAAAGCATCTTTAGAGCTTGATGTGTTCTTTGCCGAATCTTAAAAATTATTGCCAAAATTATTTGATGAATTCTCAAAATGATCCCATTGTAGAGATGTATTTATGTATACAAAATTTTAATCATTTCATCCAAGTTAGACAAAAATAATTAGATGAAGAATCAACAATGTATCACATACAAATAAAGGACAATTGCATTCATCTCCTACTTAGATAATACCTTAACTATTAATTGTAATGCAATATATAACCAAAAGGAAACACTTTTAAATAATTTATATTAGATATAATGATTTATATAGAATTCTCATCAAAGTACATGATTTGATACAAATCTTTCTCATTTTCATATTCCATCTCTTCCATATCTAAATTCTCTTCATCATGCTCTACCTCAAATGGTTGGTTCTTATTCTTCACTCTTAATCCTACTCCATAACTTCCACATTTGTCATCATTTATTCAATCACTCCTTGTCAGTCTATCTTCTTATCAATTCTTCCTTATTTGTACTCATTCTTTAATAGATTCTTATGCATATATTATTCCTTTACCCTTGCCATAATCTCATTTATATCCTCCTTGGATGCATCTTCATGATAATCCACCTTCTCATGGCCTTCCTCATTTTGTAATATCATCTCCTTGACCAAATTAGTTTCATCATAGCATAAATTTTTTTAGAAACCTTTCTTCTTACTGTTATCATGTATACTTATAACAAACTCATCTGTAACATTACACATTGAATAGGTCAACTTCTTACCTTGATATTTCTTCATTTGTTTGTTCTCTTGTTCACCTACTTGTATCTCTCCTTCCATGAGTCTTTATTATTCATTTCTTGGACTACTACTTGGACTAATTCTCGGGCTAAGACTTCCCTCTCTTTTCTCTCTCTCTATGCTAACTTGATCTTACTCCTTCCTTGGATTAACTTTGGACTTATCTTTCCCTCCTCAAAACATGCATTATTCATCCTATCACTCCTTGTGTGAGGAATATGTTTATCCTCCTCTTTCCTTGGATCTATCATGAGTTCTTGTGCCTCATTACTTATTTTTTCCATGTGATCATGGAGTGACTCCCTCTATTACATATCCATACCTACACCATCATGATTAGTACATTTGAAATTAAATTTACAAGATTTTATAATCTCTTCAATCAAATCATGGTCCTTTCCATCCTCTCTTACTATTGTGTTCTTCTTCCAATTCTCTCTAGGAATCCATTTCATCTTCTTGAGTTCCTTATTCTATCTTTTTAACCTCTACCATATATTTGCGTCATTAGCTACGCATACTTTTTCCTTGCTCAATCCACATGATTGTATGATTAGCTTGTTCCTAGTTTTAGGCTTACTTTAGATTGCAACTTTATTTGGTTCATTTTTACTAATGTTCATTGCTTGATTCTAATTTTATTCCCTTATATACCCTAAAATTTTATCTTTTTAAAGTGTTCTTATGGGTAACATGCTCCTTGTCCTTGAATTATTCTTTTCTCCATCTTGTGATTCTACCTCTATTTCTTTTATGACAAGTCCTTCCTTATTTTCACTTTGACTTAGGAACTCTAATAGGTCAACTTCAGCTTCCTGCATCAACTCTCTCCATATCAACTCATCTTCTTCATTATGCTCTTTCATAGCTTATACCATAACTTTTACTTAGGTTTCATCTCCATCTTGTGTCAAAATAGACACTCCTTCATACTCTTCTTGTATCTACCCTTGTTTCTCCATTATATATGTTGCCTTATCCATCACTATTTCCTTCTCCCAAGACTCTATTATCTCATGCCAAGATCTAATCACTTCAAATGATGTTCTAGGATAGATTTTATCCTTTTATCCATTACTTATGGCCTACTCCAAATCTGTCATCTCTACTTACAATATATCCCAACTCTCATAGACAAATGGCTAGTTTTATTACTCATGTAGCAACTCTTCATCACCTATAATCTCTCATTCAAACTCTTTGATTGCTTCATGAAATATAATTCATAATTTTTAATCTTCATACTTATTTAATCAATCTTATTAATTAAAATTTGTTTCTTTTGTGCATTTAATGAGGCATCCTTCTTTTTGAAGATCTCCTTTTTCAAACATCTCTCTATTGGTGTAGACTTTTGTCCCACTGGGTTTTGTCTACATGGTCTAGTCAAGCTTGCTTAGGTTTAATAAATGTCCTCAAGCAAAAAAAAATCCCACATGCATGATGATATGGGGAATTGTCTATATTCCACCTATATAAATAAACTTATTATGTAATTTTTGGTTGATGCTTATTAATGCAACTTTTCTTTTGAAAAGACTTATTTCTTCCTCTTTTGAGTTGTTTTATTTTTAAGGTTTCACTACTCCATACATGTTTTCTCTATGTGTTCATTCCTATATAGTATATATTATTTTGAGACACTTTGACATGGTATCAAAGAATTCTTGGTATCTCAATGCCATTATTACTATTTTGAGACCTTAGATTCAACTTGTTTTAGTGTTTTAATTGATTTCAGTTTTTAATGTTTTGGTGGGATTTCTCAAAAATCTATGTAGATTTATATATATGGGATATCGTAAAAAAAAATGGATAACACCAATAGGTTTATAAGGTGTTAAAACCATAGGATTTGTTGTAAACACTATTTTTTTTTGTAATAATTAATATTCAACATTTTTGAAGGGTTTGAGTGCATTTTTAAAAAAACTACAGATTTTGTATTATATTGTACTCTAATATGGAAAAGTTTTTCTAAGTTGTTCCAAGTTTTTTTAAAATATGAAGTGGGTATTTTCCAAATTCCCATTTGGATGTACATAATTTCTAAGATTTGGGTTTTACTTATAATCATTTTTCACTAGTTTTAGTTGGTTCTTAGTAATTTTCTACATAATCTAGGTCTTAGAAAAAATTTCAGCCTCTTCAGGTCCTCCTCCATTAGATGATGTGGAAAATGAAGTTGGCACACATTTATGCACATATGTAAGCCTAAAATAATGTCAAACTAAATTTGGCCAATGCAAACATAAACCTTTACACATTTACACCTTTTCAAGGCCCTAGGCCCACTTACCTACCTGCCTCAGACACAACTCCATGTGATCCTTGCATACCATACCTTTATGAGGACTAAGGCCCACTATCATAGATTCCTTAGATGTGTTGATGTGGTTTTGCATGATATTAATGCATTATGCCATAGGCCCAAGGCCCACTAGCTCAACTACCTAAGACATGGCCATATAGGTCCCCAAGGGTCGATGACCTAGCCACAAATTTTATGGTGAAGTGGTAATGTGGAATGCCATCACTCAACCATGAGACTGTGTTTGTATGGTTCCATAGGTCTAAAATCCCACCTTCCTACCTATACCAAACATAGTGATATCATCCTACCCATTAGCCCCTAGTCATATGGTGTGGTCACATGAAATGGGCTTAAATTTGGATTCCTACTAGTGGGGGCTTAAATCTAGCATGTAGCTCCAAGTTTTAAACAATCAACTTTTTTTCAAATTTTACAATGTGGAGGATCACCTTTCCATATTAAAATTCAACCAAACATAAATCTCATCTTGTTGGTCCTTTTGAGGTGCCATTTTTTTTAAAGTACATTTTTTAGCCCTTCACATTGGTGTTATTATTATGGTTTATCAATTTAAACCTATATAAATTCATAGGGGTGTTATATTACTAGTATAAATTATAGATTTTTCACCAAATACTTCCTTTTTGCACCATGGATATCAGTTCCATTTCACTTCTTACACCATTCAACTATCACAAGTGAAAATTCAAAGTTCAAGTCCTCTTAAGGAGAAAAGGCTTATACCATATCATGATGGGTACAAAAACATAACTAACACATGATGCAAAGAAGGTGATGTGGCATAACCAAAGTGACAAAGCCTATGTCTATTGTACCTATCTATGCCTCATGACTTGCTTTTTCAATTGAAATTTGCAATAGATCCAAATTAAGTGTGAACTTATTGGATAAACACTTTATAAATTAGGATGAAATGGTGGATCAAGAGTTAGAGAATGAGCTCATCAGTTTGATCTCAAGAAAATTTGATATAATACAAGACTTTTTCACAAAGTTCAAATCACTTAGGTTATAGTTAAAACTATGTGGCATTAACAAAAAATATGATCAATTGATTCTTTTCATCCTTGCCAAATTGGGATATAACTATTCTATATTCATTTCTACCTTCCATGCCACCAAGTGTACCCTTATAACTACATGGACAATGTCATCCTTAGATGACTTTATTATTGACTTGACTTGGGAGTAAGACAAAATCATTTAAATGGGTACACTAAAGTCCTCTAAATCTCATGCCTTGTTTGTGAGTCATGACAAATATAAGGCTTTTAGTAGTAAGGATAAGAGACATAACAAGAAAGACCTAGAGCAAAGAAATGGTCATAAATATGATGTTAAGCCAAAATAATCAAAATAGTCCTCCTCTTCATTTGGGAAACCCAAGAAAGAGAGACTCACATGTGACTATTGCAAGAAATTTGGGCATGATGAACCAAATGCATGAAGAAGTAGATTGACCAAATAAATAAAATGATTAAGAAACACAATATTAGTGTCCCTAATTCTTCCACTTAGATTTCATCAGCATAGAGGTATTTTAAGGCCAAAGATAGTAATAAGGGAAAAGATAAGGGAAAATAACTTATTATAATTTCATCCCATACTTCTATGTGGGTTATTAATTTTGGTACATCACACCACATGGATTCATCATCAGACATGTTCAAATCCTTAGAGCCTTATACTATGAATTCCTTTCATTTTATTGGGTGGTAATACTTTGATAGAATTTAGTAGGATTAGATTAGTTGAAGTGAATGATGTGGAATTTCATGATATTTTATGTGTTCCCTCTTTATCCACCAATCTCCTATCTATTTACCAGATCACTCACATTAGTTTAGGTAAGAGAGTTGAGTTCACATCTAATTCTATGGTTATTAAGGAAGATATCAATGACTTTTTTTGGATTTTGAAAATTAGATCACCAATATAGGTTGTATACCTTCTCACATTTTTCTCCTGATCAACCCTCTACTACACTAATCACTCAGTAATATGAGGTGATCAAACTATGGCATTAATGATTTGTTTATCTCAATTATCACTAATGGAGCAACTCAATCATCAAAACATGGTTTCAGGTTTTCCATGAGTAAATTTATTTGATGGAGTTTGGCAAGGTTATATTTTTGGTAAGCATCTAGATGAGAATTATGACAAGGGAAAACCATAGAGAGGTAAACATATATTGGAGATTGTTTACAGTGGCATTGCTAGCCCATTTCTAAAACCTTAAGTCAATAGGAAAAAGAACATAATTACCTTCATTGATGACTATTATATGTACACTTGGGTGTATTTTCTCAAGAAAAAATTAGAGGTCTTTGACCATTTTCAAGACTTCAAGGTGCTTGTACAAAAATAGTCAGGGAAATCGATCAAGATTTTGTGCATCGATAATGGTGGTGAGTATGTAAGCAACCATTTTGAGAAATTTTGTACATCAAATGGGATTGAACTATAGATTAAAGTATATATAGTCATTATTAGAATGGTATTACAAATCAAAATAATAGGTCCTTAAAGGAAATGGACAAATATATGTTACACTCCAAGTCTCTTGCAATTTAGTATTGGGCCAATGCTATCAACTTTGCTTGTTATATCTAGAACCAAGTTCCTCACAAAGCATTGTAGTGAGTCTCTCCTTTTGAATCTTGGAGAGATAAAAAATCCATATTTAAGAACTTTTGATTATTTGGATCACCTTTTATGGCTTGCATTCCCAAGAAGAAATGTAAGGCAATAGAACCTCAGAGTTAGTCTTGCATCTTTATTGGATATCTTGAGGGTGTTAAGGGATAAAGGATTCTTCATCAAAAAATTCATGAGTTTTTCATTAAGAGGATTGTTAATTTCATAGATGTTCCATCAGATTGCACACTTGACACCTCTTTCCCTTCTTTAAATGCATGTAGATTTGATGATAGTTCTGATGATTTAGATCTTCTTAATCAACCTCCTGATGATCTAAATTATTTTTTCTAGTTTTGATGATGAGAGTAGGGATGAGGATTCCCCTCCTATTTCTCCCATATTATATTTAGATTATTAGGATCTCTTCATAACTCTCTATGTTAGGATCTTAGAGTACAATTGATTACTTTTGTATAAGCAACTAAACATAGAATTGAAACCAGAAGTAATAAGTAACTAAAAATCAAAAACATCAAATAATAGGAGATACAAGAAAAAACCAATCTATATTAAACTCTTCTAGAAGGAAATACAATGAATAAATCTCTCTCTCCTCACACCTCATAGATGTACAGTAATTCTCCCTCAAGAGTTCTCTCTCTCTCTCAATCAATTACAATCAACTCAATTACTGAAATTGTACATGCTATGAGGATCTAACCCTACTATATAGAATACTACAACACTAGGGTTCATGAGCCATGCATTCACCACCCTTAGAAACACCTCTTAAATCAAAGGCTCAAATTTGTTCTCCTAAAAATAATTTTTTTGGAAATGCACAGAAGTTGGTGTCAGTTTGAAGATGACCGATGCCAGTCAACCCCTAACTGATGTCAATTGGTTCTGACTGATGCTGGTTACTATGTAAGCCCAACAACCTCAACATTAGCTCATTAGTGAAACCTTTAGCTCCACAACTCAACAATCTCCCACTTGGAGATAAATAGCTGCACCTATACCTGTACAACAACATCCTCTAAACATCTCTGGCTTGTTTCTTCCTCTTCAAATTCAATCTTAAAGACCAACAAAATTTGAATGAAGATTCAACTTCTCCTTTGTTACTAGCTTTGTTAACATATCAACATGGTTCTTATCCATATGGATCTTTTCCAGCTTCAACTATACATCCTCCAATACCTGTCTAATGAAGTGGTACCTAAGATGTATATGTTTGGTTCTTGAATGAAAGGCTGAATTCTTTGCCAAATGAATTACACTTTAACTATCACTATACAATCTACAACTCTCTTGATCCTTTCCCAAATCTTCCATGAATTGAGTCATCCAAATCATTTCCTTACTATCCTCTGTGACTACAATGTATTCTGCCTTTGTAGTAGACAAGGTAACAACCTTCTGCAACTTTGAAATCCAGCTAACCATTGTTCCACCAACAGTGAACACATATCCTGTGGTGCTTCTCCTACCATCCAAGTCACCTGCCATATCCGAATATACATACCCATGTAGAGAAGTGTTTGACCCTCCATTGCATAAATGTCTACTGCTGGTCCCTCTTAGATATCTGAGAATCCACTGAACTACTTTCTAGTGTTCCTTTCCTGGATTGGCCATAAACTTGCTGACAACTCCCACTGCTTGGGCAATATCTGGTCTAGTACATACCATTGCATACATCAAGCTCCCAACTGCTGAAGCATATAGAACTCTACTCATGTACTAAACCTCATCATGTGATTTAGGACATTGTTCTTTACTCAACTTGAAGTGTCCAGCCATAGGTATGCTTATCGATTTTGCATCCTGCATATTGTACCTCTCCAACACCTTATTCACATAATCCTCTTGAGAAAAAATCAAACTGTGATTTTTTCTGTCTCTCTTAATACTCATGCCAAGGATTTTCTTTGTTGCTCCTAAATCCTTCATGGCAAATGTGTGAGCTAATTTTACCTTAAGCTCAGTAATTTCTTGCATGTGTGAACCAACAACAAGCATATCATCTACATACAGTAATAGGATAATATAACTACCATTATCCAATCTGTTAAAATAAACACAATGGTTAGATTGACATTTACTAAAGTCATGCTCTA
The DNA here is from genome assembly GCA_037957365.1 of Torreya grandis. Lineage (NCBI taxonomy): Eukaryota > Viridiplantae > Streptophyta > Pinopsida > Cupressales > Taxaceae > Torreya > Torreya grandis. Next base: position 1,559,415 of record JARHVA010004189.1, read on the forward strand.
TCATAAACTTGTCAAACCTTAAATACCATTGTCTTAGAGCTTGCTTAAGACCATATAAGCTTTTCATCAACCTGCACACAAGTTTCTCCTTACCTTTGACCTCAAAACCTTCTGGCTGATCCATATATATCTCTTCATCCAAATCTCCATGAAGAAATGTTGTCTTAACATCAAGCTGCTCAAGATGCAAATCCTTAATATCAACTAAAGGCAATACAGTCTGAATAGAAGTCATCTTTACTACAAGAGAAAAAATTTTACCAAAATCAATACCTAGTTTTGGTGCAAATCCCTTTACTACCAACCTGGCCTTATGTCTCATTTGTCCATTCTCTCCTTCCTTTAACCTATATACCCATTTGTTTTTTAGTGCTTTCTTTCTGGCTAGCAACTCAACCAAATCCCATGTATGGTTCTCTTCTAAGGAATCAATTTCCTCATTCATGCCATGTTCCCACTGTTTCCTAGATTCTACCTGCATTACCTCATCAAAACTTTCTGGTTCTCCACCATCAGTGAGTAACAAGTAGTATAAAGAAGGGGAATAATGAACTGGAGGTTTAATTACCCTTTCAAACCTCTTTATGGGCATTTGAGACTCATTTATAGCTTACTGTCTACCCAAATTTTCTTTTGATAGTGACCGATCTTAGTCATCTTTGATTGATGCTGGTCTGCACCCAACCGATGTTGATTCCTCCTGATCAACACTAATTTCCACCTGATCAATGTTGGTATCTATTTTTTTCTGTGAGTGATTAGTTTTACCCATGAGCTCATTTTGGATCATAAACTCTTCCAAATAAAGATTGCCCTACTCAAAATTATTCAGCCTCTTGAGCTAATCACTGTACATCACCTTCTCATTGAAAACTACATCACGGCTTGTAATAATTTTGTTAGTTTCTAAATTCCACAATCAGAATCCGAAATCTCCAAAACCATAACCAATGAAATTGCACCGCATAGATTTAGCATCCAGCTTCTTTTTATTTTCTTTATCAATGTGCACAAAAGCTTCAAAACCAAAAACTCTGAGAAATGAAAGATCTACCTTTTTACCTATCCAAGCCTCTTCTAGAATTCCACCATCCAGTGTAGTAAAAGGTCCTCTATTAATTAGGTAAACCATAATATCTATAGCTTCTACCCAAAACTGTAAGGGTAAACCAACATGCAACCTCATACTCTGTGCATGCTCCATTATTGTTCAATTCATCCTTTCAGCAACTCCATTTTGCTGAGGTGTCCTTGGAACTATCCTTTCCCTGTGTATTCCACTCATAGAATAGTCACTTTTAAATTTATTGCTGCAGTACTCAACACCATTGTTAGATCTAAGGCACTTTAATATCAAACTTGTTTCATTCTCAACCAAACCTTTCCATTTCTTAAATGTGTCAAAAATATCATATTTCCTCTTTCTGAAATAAGCCCATACCTTTCTTATAGCATCATCAATGAAAGAAACATAATACTATGATCCTCCAATAGAAGCTACCTGAGCTAGTCCCCACACGTTTATGTGAACAAGATCTAACTTGTGCTTCTTCTTTTTTGACCCAGTTTTGAGAAACCTCACTTTCTTTTGTTTCCCAAAAATACAATGCTCACAGAAATCTAGATCTATGCTTTTCAAATTTGAAAGCTTACCTTTTGACTTAAGAACATTCATTCTCTTCTCACTCATGTGACCAAGCCTACAGTGCCACAACTTTGCATCTACATCTAAAGTAGATAGAATAGAAGGAGAATAATCAATAGTACAAGTAGATAGATAAAGTGTACCTACTCTCTTACCTTTTGCTAATACAAGTGCACCCTTGGAAACTTTCCAAGATTCAGTTGTGAGAGTTACTATGCAACCCTCATCAATCAACTTTCCTACAAAAATTAGATTCCTCTTGAAGATGGGCACATGCATGACATCCTTCAACACCCATGTGTTGCCATTCTATAATTTCAGCTACACTTTTCATTTGCCAACAATTTTACAAGGCTCATCGTCCCCTAAATGAACTTTTCCAAAATCTCCATGGCCATAATCATTGAAAAATTCTCTATTTAGGGTTGCATGGAAAGAGGCACTAGAATCTAAAACCCATGATTCTACTTTATTATCCAAAGAAAATATAAGAGCATCCTATGCAATAATACCTACAACTTTTGCTTCTTTATTACCTTCATGCTGATTTTCTTTGTTATCCTTCAACCAACAATCTTTCTTTACATGCCCTTTATTTCCACAATTCCAGCAGGTTATTCTTCCATTTCTGGATTTGGATCTACTTCCCATCTTTGACCTTGATTTCCCTTGCTTGCCCTTCTCTCTTTGCCTTCCCCTGCTTTCAACACTTAAATCATTACCTGATGTTTCCTCTATGTTTTTCCTATGAATTTCTTCATTCAAGATTACACTAACAACATCATCAACTTTCAAGATATTTGAAGTAGATGCAGTATTACTAACTGCCATTACCAAACTATGCCAACTTTTAGGTAAAGAGCATAAGATTAAGAGAGCCTTAATTTCATCATAAAAAACTATTTTGACTAAATTTAACTGATTTAATATTGTATGGAAATCATTAAGATGACTAGATACAGATTCACCTTCCTACATTTACAAATTAAATAATTACTTCATAAGAGATACCTTATTCAAAGCTAAGGGGTTTTCATATAAATTTTCCAAAGTATCCATTAACTCTACCATTGTCTTTGCCTATGATAAGTTGAAAAACACAGAAGCTACCAGGCTCAACCTTATAGATCCAAGAGCCTTTCTATCAAGAACATTCCATTATTCATCTTCCATATCTGTGGGCTTCCTTGAAACCCCACCCAACGGTAAATACAAATCTTTTTGATACAGATAATCTTCAATCTACATCCTCCATAATTGAAAATTCTTGCCATTGAATTTTTCCATTCTTAGTTTACTTTCTTCTACCATTGCTTTGCTCCCACTCAATTAGAAACCCCTATGAGTGAATTCTGTAATCAACAAACACTAACTTGGTTCTGATACCAGTTGTTAGGATCTTAGAGTACAATTGATTACTTTTGTATAAGCAACTAAACACGAAATTGAAACCAAAAGTAATAAGTAACTAGAAATTAGAAACAATGAATAATAAGAGATACAAGAAACAACCAATCTATATTAAACTCTTTTGAAAGGAAATATAATGTAGAAATCTCTCTCTCCTCACACCTCGTAGATGTACAGTAATTCTCCCTCAAGAGTTCTCTCTCTCTCTCAATCAATTACAATCAACTCAATTACTGAAATTGTACATGCTATGAGGATCTAACCCTACTATATAGAATACTACAACATGAGGGTTCATGAGCCATGCATTCGCCACCCTTAGATCCACCTCTTAAATTGAAGGCTCAAATATGTTCTCCTAAAAATAACAATTCTAGAAACACACAAAAGTTGGTGTCGATCTAAAGATGACCGATGATGGTCAACCCCTAACTAATGTCGGTTGGTTCTGATCGATGCCGGTTACTGTGTAAGCTCAACAACCTCAACATTAGCTCATTAGTGAAGCTTTTAGCTCCATAACTCAACACCCTGATCACTAGTCCTATTCGGGCTAGATAGACACTATAAGTGTTAACTAATGGGTTGGATATCCATTAGATAATAGGTGCACATGTTCATAATTCTAGGATGCCACACATGTTTTTATTACATCTACTTTTGATCTTGTTGTTTCCAAAATCAGCTTAGCTCATTTTTACAAAAACCCCTATGAAACTTGTCTGTTTTACCTTTTTCTCTCTAAGTTCATTTTTTGAGACGAGATTTTCTTGTTCTCATGTTTGCTCAATTGGCATTGTTTGAAGTTCATAATGTCTCTTTGTTATGTTTTCCCCAAAATGTGAAAGTTGTTAAAGTCTCGATGTGACCAGGGGACAAATTTCCATTTTCCCAGAGTTAGTCTTTTTTCTTCCATTTTCATGCAAAGGCAAACAAAATTTCCGTCAATGCACTTCTTTTTCTTTTCCATACAGGAGTGGTGAATTTTGCTACCCTTGCATCTGAAATACAAGAGCGGTGAAATTTTCTACCCCTACATTTTTCTCCTTCCCATGTAAGAGTGGCAAATTTTACTGCCCCTACATGTCTTTTAAATTTTAGTGTAGGAGCGATGAATTTCGTTGCCCCTACACTGCCTCATTTTTCACACGACATTTATGGCTACATGCATCGAGTGGTTAGGGCTGATTTTTTTCCCATTTAATCTCATTTTGGTTCTTTTTTGATTTATTTCTTCTAATCCTCCTCCTACACTCTACCTCTAGATGATCCAGCAAACGGGAAGAAGCATTTTTCGTTGGATTCAAGTTCTCATCGCGAGTTATTTTCTAGGTAGGTCTTTGTTTTTGTGTTTTATTTCATGTTCTTTCCTGTTTTTAGGTTTTCTTTTAGTTTTCTTTTTCTTCCTCTTCCTTTCCTCCCATTGGGATGCCTTTCTCCTCCCACTACAATCATTTCCTCCTCTTCCCTTCCTCCAAGTTATCCTTTTCATCCTTTTCCTCCATGTTAGAGTGGTAATTTTTGCCACCCTCCCTTTTTTCCTAAAGCCTTCCTATTTGTGTAAGGGTAGTGAATTTCATCGCCCTAACACTACATTTACCTCTCTTGCACTGATGACAAATTTTACCATTGATGCAAGTCAACCCGACCATGATGTAAGGGTGGAAAATTTTGTCGTCATTACACCTACTTTTTTCTTGAGTGCAAGGGTGGCAAATTTTTCTGCCCTTACCCGTTCTCTTCGCAAAATGCATAGGTGGTAGATTTTGCTACCGATGCATTTTTCATTTTAATATGCACAAGCTGAAATTTTTTTGCCTATGCATGTAGCCCATCCAACATGCCAGGGTGGCAAATTTTTCCACCCTTGCATCTTTTTTCTCTCTTTTCTCTAACTCCAAATTTTTTTTGTTCCTTCCATTTTTCATGCCTCCTCCCCATTTTCCTCTCTTTCCAACCCGCTCGCACCTTGACCCTATCAAGTGCCCTTCCTTGGTCATGATCATCCAACATGAAATTTCCCTAAATTACCAATTCTTTCCTAATTGAAAAATCATGATTCTTATCGCAGTTCCCCCTAAGGATCCTCCTTCATCGACATGCTCTCAACAAAGGCTCATCTCGATGACTAAAAATTCTTCAAAGAAGTTGAAGGCCATGAAGTACCAGTATCAAGGTGTTTTACCAATCACCTCGGTCACTTCTAATGTTGATGACATTAGAGACATAGAGATTAGCCACATGGATATGGCCGAGTTCATGGAGAGAACCAAGGCAACAAACCTGAGCTTGGAGATGAAACGAATAATTAAGAGCAACATCCATCTAGTCTCCTCTTTCCCTATAGTGGTGCATCACACAGAGTTCATCCTCCAGTGTGCCCAGTTCTATAACAGAGAGACTAGGATAGTGTCAGATGCCAGTGGAAACACGATAATTTGATTAGACCCCAAATTTATCGATAAAGTTTTCATATGCCCTCCTACTACTGAAGTGCTAAAAATTGACTTCATTAAGGCACATAAAGAGTATGACAAAGATCTCGAGAGGGTGAAAAAGGTGATGAACAACAGATGGCTCAAGACTCCCAGAGCCAACTTGTCTAGATGGCTAAGAAATTTTTTGAGAAGTGATTTTATAGAGGAATTTGGTGACTTAATTACTCTTCTTAGTAGAGTATGAGTTCTACCATCTTCTTCCCAATTTCACGAATGGATGTATCCCTTTATTAAGATAATTCTATAAGGGAAACAAGTCATCTTCTAGGGTGAGCAGATCAGAATTGCTCTTCATGAGCAATTAACAAATGTGTCTACTACTTTTAAGTTCTATATGACTTCGTACTTAGTATACATTGCAGCTTCAATGTGAACCTTTCCAGGTTTGACAATAGAAAGAGATAGAAGAACCACCCTGATTTATTCATATTACCCTCAGCTGACATTAAAGGGATCAATTTGTCACTTTAAAAGGGTAAATGATGCCTTCTTTGCGATATTTTTATGCCTTTTAGATCTTTAGCTACAATAGAAGAGAGTATCAGATGAAGCCTGGATGGTCATCAATGATTTTGGATGCATGTTTTTATAATTCTCCTCCTTTTGCTATCTATGGGTTGGCATTTTCCAAGGCTATCCCTACATGCTCCCCAAATTTCCTTTTGATAAATTAGTCCTAATGGAGTTGTGTAGATAGATTATTTTTATACGCACTAAAAAAATGAAACTTAAGAATCTAGGTTTCAGGTTTCCAATAGAAATTGGTAGATACTCAATTTTGACTGCCGCCAAAGCAAGGGTAATGGAGACAAAAATGCAACTGGTCACCATGAAGTAGTTCAAAAGAAGGCCTAATTTTGACTACAAGGGTGTCAAGGATATTATCATAAGAAATACTTAGTTTCATGAGCCCATGATTGAAGACATCTAGATAGACTTAAAAATAGTGGAAGAGATCAAAAGAATGGACTACAACAGACTGACTCTGGAGCAGATTGAATATCTAGGGCTTGTAGATATTCCCCCTAATTTGGTTGATGATAAAAATTTAATGAAAATTAGATACCTGGCTAAAAAATTTGCTAACTCTCCTCTTCCTCCAATTCAGTGGTCCCAAAAGGAGTTGACTTCTTTAAAGATGAGATTCAACTAATATTGGCTAACACCAATGATTGTCTAGCGGCCAAAGGAATCACATTGAAGGAATTCATCACAAGATCAAAGGTTGAATTCTAAGAAGAAAAAAAGAAGAGAGTAGAAAATATAACTAAAAATAAAGATGACGTTCCTTCTCCTACTAGGCCTCACAAGCCTAGGATCATCTTTGTGTCAAAGAAATTGAAGGTTACTGAGAAGGATCCAGAATCAATAGCTATGGGGGATGGAGAACAAAGCACTCAAGAACAGGTAGCAAAATAGATGGAGACAGATGAAAAGCCTTTAGAGCCACAAATAACTAAAATTCTATCTCCCCAAGAAGGAGCACAACCACTTGCAGGGGTTTCTTCTTTGCCACCCCAATCCCCTATGGTATCTCCTTTGCCTCTTTCTCCCATCAGCATTCCTTCTTCTAGAGCTGCCTCTCCTTTTGGATTTATTTTTGGTGATCCTCAAGGTGATTTTAAAGATGTCCTTCAATCCTTAGGATCTATCCCTAGTCTCTCATCTCCTTTCAATATCAGAGACAGTTCCACCATCGACCAGCTAGTAGCCGATACAGTTTCACCTGCTACACCCACTGCGCCTACTGTTCTCACTAGTAATACAGATGTTACCCTAGTAACACTAGTTGTAGGGACTGTTGCCATGGTAAGTGCTTCTACTCTCCCACCTTGGTTATCAAATATTACACCCAAAAGGAAGAAGCAAGCCATCTCTGTAGATGACTTTGATTTTGGCAAAATAGTGCCGGTAAAAGCTAATACCCCTAAGAAACCAAGGATCCTTTCAAAAATTGTGGAGGAAAAGGGGCACAAAGTTTTGGAGATAGCTAAACCTCTATAGGATGCAACCTTAGAGGATTTTGACATGAGCAATTATTCTATTTCTCATGTTGAGTTGGGGAAAGTAACTCACGATGGTGCGAAGAGCGACCTACAGTCAACAATGGATATCATGGTTAAAAAATTTGATAGGGAGAAAGAGATGAAAGATTATTACAAGGTACAGGTAGAATAATTCACTGCAATAGTCAGAAGATTCACTTTTGCTCCTGAAATAGTGACCCCAGAATCCTTTTCCATAGATGATCCTGTTATCTAGAAAGTAGAGAAAACCTACATGAAAGGGAAAGTAATTGAAGATTATATAGAAAAATGCATACACAAGGAATTTCCTTGCTTACAGAGGTTGCTAAGAAGATAGAGAAGATGAAGAAAATAAGGATAGATTTAGAAGACCTTGTCTCTCTTATTTCTCAAGATATTGATAGTACAAATAAATATCTTAGCAAGTGGGTAGAGATGAAAGCTCTAAAGAAACACACCTTAGTATTGATCGGCGTCATTGCCAACAAAGATTCCTATGTTGAAATCAAAAAATCACTAATATACAGAATCTAGGTACTTAAGGAGCTATTCAAAGATCTCGAGTCTTCCAAGGATGCTAGTGTGAAAAGTGACACCAGCCTGTTAAATAGACTAGAGGAATTGCTTTGCAGACTCACCTCTAGAGATAATCAATTTCTTTCAGTAGAGGAGATGATTCAAGAATTTAATGGTATGATCCAAAAGGATTTCGAAGAGAAAGCATTTTCAAAGACTTCTATGGATAACATTTTAGATACTCAGTTAACTCTAGATAATCTAAGAACTAGGTTAACTAGTCATGCCAAAGTGATCACAACATTGAAAGATAATACAATTAGAGCCAAAGTAATCTTCAAGAATACCATTGTGCCAGACAGTATAGGAATTCAGGCATCAATCACCATGTATGATGCTCATCTGAAGAAGTCTGGTGGCAAGAGTTGAATTATTCCTCCATTCTCTCTTCTTTCTTCCTTCTCATGTACTTTTGTCATGTAAAAATACATGCACTTTTTTAATATGTAATTACATGTAAAAAATTTAGAAATATCCCACAATGACTCATCTTTGACTAGGTTTTCAATATTTTAATCTTTTTTCAATTTTGAAGGTTTCTCCCTATATATAGAGGGAACCTCTTTTGTAAAATATCTTTGGATAATTAAGAGAAAAAAATCTGCTAAAATTGAGATACTTCTTGAGACTTTGTGCTCAATTTGTAAATCATATTTTTTTAAATGAATGAGAAACAGGTTAATTTCAGACTTTGTGTTGAAATAATTTGTGTTACTTAGGAAATAGTTCTTATGTTCTCTTCCCTGATAATCTCTCATATGTTTGATTTAATAAGAAAAGTATGTGTATTGAAATTATCTAAAGACATTTCTAAAGGATAAAAGAAATACTTTGAGTTGCTTTTATCTTGGTGACCCTTTTATCTATTATAGTTTTAGGTGAAAACTTTGGGCTTTGTTTCACTCTACTGTTACGTGTGTTTCGAATCAGTAAAGGAGGCAACGGAAGACTTTGTGCTTTCATGGGTTTTCTTGTGGACTTTGTTACTACTTCAAGATATTTTATGCTATGCGCTGGATATCATTTCTGAGAGAAGAGAAATGCTTTTAGCCATCAATCAGGACCTCATTCTTTTGTTCCTTAGACATCATCTCTAAAAAAAGAGAGATGGATGGTGTTATACTACCCTGAGTATTATTTTCTATTTATTTATATACATATATAACATATAAGTGATTTATAGGGAACCTCCCCTTGATGAGAGGAGAGATTTATCTCATTAAGATGTGGTAAACCTACACTTTTTGTGGCATAAATTTTCTTATACTATGGTTGATATACCCATTTTATCATCAGGGAGTTGATGACAAAATATTCACCCAACAGCTTTTGGCGACTCCACTTTGGACACGAATGCACATTTAGAAGCCTTAAGCTTCAATTTGAATTAGCTTTAGTTATTTTTTCATTTGACACTCTGGTAGATCCATCATACACATGAGGCCAGAGAGCTCAAGGTATTGTTGATCCTATATTTGAGTTGGTGTGACAAACTAATTTTGAGATTTCTCCTCCACCATCTTGCCTTCAGCAAACTAGGAGTTTCCCTCCTACCAACACCAGATCTCCCATACCTGGTGAAGCTTCTAGTCTCAATACTAGTAAAGCTTTGTCTTTATTGACCCCACCAAGATTTTTTTATCCCACCCTTTAACCATCCTATCATAATAGCTCAAGGTCTATGGGGTAATTCTTTTGGCCCTCTTAATTTGACCCCACCTTTATGCGAACTACCTCATAGTTTTAGAAAGAATTTTCCCAAATTTTTTGGTGATGAGAAGATTCACCCTGATGAGCATATTGCTACCTTCTCTATAGCATGCAGCATAATAGGTGTGGAATTTGAAGATGTAGTAGTGAGACTTTTTGTAGAAACTCTACAAGGCACTATCACGGATTAGTTTTACCACCTTCAAGCTCGAATTATAACTGACTGGAATACACTCAAGTAAAAATTTGAAGCTAGGTTTAAACCTGTTGAAGACGTGCATGTCTTGTTAGCTCAGCTTACGTAGATGAAGAAGGAATCCCATGAGCCCATGAAAGATTTCATAGCTAAGTTCAATAAGTTAAGGAACTAAATTCCTACCATCGCTTAGCCCATGCCGGAGAATCTCATGTGCTTTTTCATCAACTCACAAATTCCCAAAGTAAATTTTTTGTTAAGGGAGGTTGGCCCTATGGATCTTGCTATGGCTCAAAATTTGGCTACTGAGATTGAATATGATCTTATCCTGATAGGTAAGATCAAAAAAGACTCCAGTAAAAATAAATTTTCTTCATCTACTGAAAGTTCTTCTACAAACACTATAGATCATATGGTGCAAAAATTGACAAATGAACTGATAGCTTTGAAAAGACAAATGGCCCAAAGTACGTCTACTCCCACTTATCAGGATGTGCCAAGAAAAACATTTTAGAATCAATAATATCAAGGCAATGCTGCCCAAAACTAAGGGCAACTAAATTGCCTATCTCCCCCACATGGGAAACTTGCCATTGAAGCAACACCTACTAATTCAGCGGTCGATTATCTGGAGGCTAAACATAATTTCTCACTCCAACCTGAGTTGGACCAATAAGATGATGCTAATATATTTGACCAACAAGAAGAAGAATTAGTTGGTAACTCCAATATCAATTTTTTGGATTATCAGAATGAAGCTAAAAGTAAAGGAGAAGGGTTTGATGGATCCTATGCTATTTTTATTAGATCTCAAAACTAGTCACCTCCACAAATTGACAAATGAAAATTGAAAGAAGAACCTCAGCCAGTGGTCTCCATCACTAAACGAGGGACTCCATTGCCTTTCCAACCAAAATATCAGGTAACTAACAAAAAAGTAAGTACCTCAAACCGTCCCATATCTTCAACCTCTATTTCTTAGACCAGTGCCACACCCACTAAAGATCAAGATGATGGGCCCTCTTCTTCTATCTCAAATTCATTTCAATTATTTGATATTATTGATCACGCCAAAAAGACTAAGATTCAAATGACTGAGATTGAATATTTGTGAGCCAATCCTGAACAATTTGATAGGTTGGTAGAATATGTAAAGAATAAAGTCATTCCCATAGGATAAGATTTTTCAAAGGCAACTCATGATTCCCCCAAGGATAAATCCACCCAAAATAATCTTGTCATGACTCCTATTGCTCATGGGAAAATAGGACCTTTTTATGTTTCCCTATTGATAAATGTTTATAAATTGAGTAATTGCATAATAGACTCTAGAGCTTCTGATAATGTTATGCCTACCAAGGTGGTAGATTCCCTTGGTCTAACTTTGACCAAAATTTTTGAGAGGTGTTTTTCTATGGAAAATAAGTAAGTCCCACTCCTTGGTCAAATAAAAGATGCCCAATTTGCATTCGCAGTTTTTCTAGAAAAGAGAATAAAAATGATGGTTCTGGTGGCCAATGTTCTGGCCTCTTATAACATCCTTCTTGGGTAGAATTTTTGCAAGGATGTTGGTGGTGAGATAAGCATGGACTTGTCTAAGGCAAGGATCCTAATTCAAGGTATTATGAAGAGATTGCTTCCTAAAAAAGAGGCAAAATATGTAGTCACCCAATCGTCAGTAGTCTTCGAGCATGGGTAACTACTTCCTATCTATAGATGAATTTCATGAGGCATCTGATGAAGCTCTTATAGGTAACAACTTAGAAATGTATTTAGCTAACACAGCAGGAGAATTGGTGAAGCCAATTGAATGCATGGAAGAATCTCTTCCTCCAAATGAAGAAGTTTTCAAGGGAAAAGTAGTGTCTAGTGAGGTATGGATTCTAGAATTTAATGGTAGCTACTCCTTTACCAGTTTAGGAGCTGGAGTTGTGTTATCTCCTTAAAGAGATATTATTCTTTTATCCTATAAATTACAGTTTAGCAACACCAACAACATAGCTGAGTATGAATCCCTATTGCTTGGTTTGCAGGCTGCTAGAGAAAAAGGCATTAAATTCCTTCATGCTAAAGGGGATGCCTAATTGGTGGTTTGTTAGGTAAGAAACCTCTGTCAAACTAAGAATGAAATATTTTGCTGCTACCACAATCTAGTCTGGGACCAAATTGAAAACTTTGATGCTTTTAGCATCTTTGCCATTCTGAGAGAATTTAATGACCGAGCAGATGCATTGGCTATTTTTGCTACTCTCTTGGTTCCCCTCCTAGACTTTAAATGAAACAAGTACACTATTAAACTAGTCTTTTGACCAAGTGTACCTAATAATGCCAGCCATTAGCAAGTATTCAACAATGACAATCAAATCATTGCCTTCTTGGAGCAAAAGGACAGCTTCAAATAGATACATTTTGAAGGCATTGAACTTCAGAAATGTGAGATAACTTCTAAATCAAATATAGATGCAGGTGAGGAGTTCTTGTAACTTAAAGGGAATAAGATTCCCAAAGGCCTAGTTTCCCTAGAAAAACTATTTTATAATCATGACAGATTGATTAAACAATAGCAAATGAATTCAAGCTCCTCTCAGGAGTTTGATCAAGTAAATTTGGGAACCAAGGGAGATCCTAAGATGGTGAATATTGGGAAATGCCGCACTCTCAAGGAGAGATTCAAGTTCACTACTCTACTCTACTAATATATAGATGTCTTAACATATTATTATGATGACTTGCAATCACTCAAGCTTGATAAAATTTGCCATGACATTCCTCTTAAGGATATCTCAATGCCTTACAAGTAAAAGTATAGGCAATATAATTCAAAAATATCAGGTACCATTTTATCTGAGATACAAAAAATGGTTGATGCCAAGATAATTTTTCCAGTCAATCACTCCACATGGATTGCCAATATAGTGCATGTGAGAAAGAAGAATGGAGAAATTTGAATCTACATAGATTTTAGGAACTTGAATCAGTTATCTTTAAAATATAACTACCCTCTCCCTATCATGGATCAAGTTCTACAGATGGTGACAGGTTTAGAGATGTTATCAATGCTAGACATTTCTCGAGATGCAATCAGGTTGAAGTTGGAAAAGTAGATCAACATATGACTGCCTTCACCACACCTTGGGGCACCTTCGCTTATCAAAGAATGCATTTTGGTATGATAAATGTAGGCACCACATTTCAAAGAGCAATGGGCCTCACTTTCAAGGATGAAATGGGTAAGTTCATTAAGTATACCTAGATTATTTGATAGTATTTTCAAAGCATCGTTCTGACCATGTCCAACATTTATAAAGAATACTGGAACACTATCGCCAAAATGGTATTTCTCTAAATCCCAAAAAATCTATCTTTGGGGTGATAGAAGGGAAACTTCTTGGACATATTGTGTCCCAAGAAGGTATAAAAATTGACTCAGAAAGAGTCAAGTCCATCCAAGAGCTTACTCTACCTACCAGTAAAATTGTGGTTCACTCTTTCTTCAGAAAGGTGAATTTTCTTTGAAGGTTCATCCCTGAGTTCACTGAGAAAACTCAACACATTATCAATATGATGAAAGGCAAAGCCACCTTTAGGTGGACTACAGAGGGCAAATCAATGTTCAAAGACATCAAAGAAGCAATCACTTGCGCACCAATCTTGGTTTGTCTAGATTACACCAAAGACTTCAAAATATACAGTTATGCTTCTAAACATAAACTCTCAACTATTTTAGTTCAAAAAAACCAAGAAGGTGTGGAATATCCTATTTCCTTCATGAGTTGTCTACTTAAAGCTCACAAGCTAAAATATTCAAACATGGAGAAGCATGCATATGTGGTGGTCAAAGTAGTTAAGCACTTGAAGTTTTATATCTTGAATTCACATACTAAGGTTTTGGTGCCTGATACAATAGTAAAGTCCATTTTGACTCAACAGGAGTTTGGTACAAAGAGGGGTAATTGGATTGCCAAGATTTAGGAGTAGACATCAAACCTACCAAACTTGTGTGTGGAAAGGGTCTTTGTCAGTTGATTGTTGACAATATTCCCAAGGAAGTAGAAAATGAAGAAATGAAGGTCGACGACATGCCTACGATCCTCTTTGTTGCCACTATTGATGAGTGGTATTCTGACATCACCCATTTTCTAACCTATGGTGAGTGTCTTGCTCATCTCTCCTACAAAGAAAAATGGAATGTTAAACTAAAATCCATTAGCTATGTTTTGTGGGATAATGGTTTGTACAAAAGAAGCCTAGATGGGGTATTTCTTCATTGCATCGATAAGGTGAAACAAGATAAACTTTTAAAGTATTTTCACAATTTGGCCTATGGAGGAAATCTTTTTACACTAGTGACAATGCATACAATTCTATGAGCAAGGTATTATTGGCCTGCGCTATTTCAAGATACTTACAAATGGGTGCGTAGATGTGAATTATGTTAGCAGTTCATCGAAAAGCCTAAACTAGCTGCATTACCCCTCAAGCCAGTAGTAATTGAAGAGCCTTTTCAACAGTGGGGTATTGACTTCATTGGTGCAATTAACCTAGCCTTAAGTGCTAGACATGATTATGTCCTCATGGAAATTGATTACTTTACCAAATGGGTGGAAGCCATCTCAACCAAGCATGCTACTTCAGAAGTGGTGTACAATTTTCTTAAAGAAAATATCATCTCCTGGTTTGGGGTTCCACTTAAAATTATAACAGATAATGCAGCCTATTTCTCTTCACATGAGATTACTCAATTCTATTTTTACTATGGGATTACCCTATCCCATACTTCAAATTATTTTCCACATGGGAATGGCCAAGCAGAATTGAGCAATAAGAACCTGGTTACTATTATCAAGAAATTAGTAGATGACAATCAGAGAACTTGGCACAAAGCATTGTTTGATGCTTTATGGGTAGATAGGATCACACCCAAGAGGGCCATAGGCATGTCACCATTTCAAATTTTCTATGACTTAAATGTGGAGATACCTATCACTCTAGAACTACCAGCACTCAGGTTAGCCAAAGTAATCGAAGATTCAACTTTCAAAAATTCAATCGACAAAAAGATCATGTGTCTAACTGAATTGAGTGAGCAGCAAATCATGGTGGTAGACCAGATTATGGCACATCAGAATCAGGTGAAGAAACTTTTTGACAAAATGGCTAAGGTTCATGATTTTCAAATTAGAGATCAAGTCTTGTTGTGGGACAAGAGGAGAAAACCAAAGGGAATGCACAACAAATTTGATTCTTTATGGAGAGGTCCATTTACCATTTGACAACTCTATGGTGAGAATAGCTTCTTGTTAGAGTATCAAGATGGAGCACCATTTTCACTGCCCCACAGCGGGTAGCACCTGAAGCATTTCAATCTTTGAAGTTTAGATGGATTCACTTGTATATTTGTATAGTTTTTATGTTTTGTTTGTTTTCTTTCATTTTTAGCATGATTCCATAGCCCAATGGCTTGGATGAAGGCACTTAGAGACTAGTTTCTACTCTCATTAATCAATTCGATCAAACAAAAGTTCCCCAATAGGAGCTAGCTATTGTTTCTAAAATCAGCTCAGCTCATTTTTGGAACAACCCCTATGAAACTTGTCCATATTGCCTTTTTCTCTCTAAGTTCATTTTTTGAGATGAGTTTTTCTTGTTCTCATGTTTGCTCAATTGGAATCATTCTAAGTTCATAACATCTCTTTGTTATGTTTTCCCCAAAATGTGAAAGTTGTTACAATCTTGATGCGACCAAGGGACAAATTTCCCTTTTCCCAGAGTTAGTCTTTTTCCTTCCATTTTCATGCAAAGGTGGCAAATTTTGCCGTTAATGCATTTCTTTTTCTTTTCCATGCAGGAGTGGTGAATTTTGCCACCATTGCATCTAAAATGCAGTAGTGGAAAAATTTGCTGCCCCTACATTTTTCTCCTTCCCATGCAAGAGTGGCGAATTTTACCACCCCTGCATGTCTTTTAAATTTTAGTGTAGGAGCAGCAAATTTTATTGCCCTTATACTGACTCATTTTTTCCATGTGGCATTTATAGCCACATGTATCGAGTGGTTGGGGTTAATTTTTGCCCCATTTAATCTCATTTTGGTTCTTTTTTGATTTATTTCTTCTAATCCTCCTCCTACACTTTGCCTCTAAATGATCCATCAAGTGAGAAGAAGCATTTTTCGTCAGATTCAAGTTCTTGTTGCACGTTATTTTCCAAGTAGGTCTTTGTTTTTGTGTTTTATTTCATGTTCTTTCCTCTTTTTAGGTTTTATTTTAGTTTTATTTTTCTTCCTCTTCCTTTCCTCCTATTAGGATGACTTTCTCCTCCCACTGCGCTCCTTTCCTCCTCTTCCCTTCCTCTTCGTTATCCTTTTCATCCTTTTCCTCCATGCTAGGGTGGTGATTTTTGCCACCCTTCTTTTTTTCCTAAAGCCTTCCTACCTATGTAAGGGCGGTGAATTTTGCCACCCTAACACTGTGTTTTCCTCTCTTGCATTGATGACAAATTTTGCCACTGATGCAAGTTGACTTAACCACGATGTAAGGGCGGCAAATTTTTTTGCCGTTACACCTACTTTTTTCTTGAGTGCAAGGGTGGCAAATTTTTCCACCCTTACACGTTCTCTTCCCAAAATGCATAGGCAACAAATTTTGCCGCTGATGCATTTTTCATTTTAATATGCACAAGCAGTAAATTTTACTACCTATGCATGCAGCCCATCCCACATGCTAGGGCAACAAATTTTTTTGCCCTTGCATCATTTTTCTCCATTTTCTCTAACTCTAGAAAATTTTTATTCCTTCCATTTTTCACACTTCCTCCCCATTTTCCTCTCACTTTCCAACCTGCTCACACCTCGACCCTATTAAGTGCCCTTCCTTGGTCATGATCACCCAACGTGCAATTTCTCTAAATTACCAATTCTTCCTTAATTACACGATCATGATTCTTATTGTAGTTCCCCCTAAGGATCCTCCTTCATCAACATGCTCTCAACAAAGGCTCATCCTGATAACTAAAGCTTCTTTGAAGAAGTTGAAGGCCATGAAGTACCAGTATCAAGGTGTTTTCCCAATCACCTTGGT
The DNA here is from genome assembly GCA_037957365.1 of Torreya grandis. Lineage (NCBI taxonomy): Eukaryota > Viridiplantae > Streptophyta > Pinopsida > Cupressales > Taxaceae > Torreya > Torreya grandis. The sequence continues at coordinate 1,576,554 of JARHVA010004189.1, forward strand.
CACTTCTAATGTCGATGACATTAGAGACATAGAGATCAGCCACGTGGATATGGTTGAGTTCATGGAGAGAACCAAGGTGATAAACTTGAGATTAAAGATGAGAAGAATAATTGAGAGAAACATCCATCTAGTCTCCTCTTTCCTTATAGTGGCGCATCACACAGAGTTCATCCTCTAGTGCACCTAGTTCTATAACAGAGAGACCAAGACAGTGTTAGATGCCAGTGGCAACACGATAATTCGACTGGACCTTGAATTTATTGATAAAGTTTTCATGTGCCTTCTTGCTATTGAAGTGCTAAAAATTGACTTCATTGAGGCATAAAAAGAGTATGACAAAGATCTTGAGAGGGCAAAAAAGGTGATGAACAACAGATGGCTCAAGACTCCCAGAGCCAACTTGTTTAGATGGCTGCAAAATTTTTTGAGAAGTGATTTTATAAAGGAAGTTGGTGACTTAATTACTCTTCTCAGTAGAGTACAAGGTCTACCATCTTCTTTCCAATTCCATGAATGGATGTATCACTTTATTAAGATAATTCTATAAGGGAAACAAGTCATCTTCTAGGGTGAGCAGATCAACAACGCTCTTCATGAGCAATTGACAAAGGTGTCTACTACTTTGAAGTTTTATATGACTTCATACTTAGTATACATTGCATCTTCAATGCGAACCTTTCCAAGTTTGACAATAGAAGGAGATAAAAGAACCACGTCGGTTTATTCATATTACCCTCAGTTGACACTAAAGGGATCAATTCATCACTTTAGGAGGGTAAATGATGTCTTCTTTACAATATTTTTATGCCTTTTCAATTCTTAGATAGAATAGAAGAGATTATCAGATGAAGCTTGGATGGTTGTCAATGATTTTGGATGCATGTTTTTACAATTCCCCTCCTTTTGCTATCTATGGGTTGGCTTTTTCCAAGGCTATCCTTACATGCTATCCAAATTTCCTTTTGACAAATTAGTCCTAATTGAGCTGTGTAGATAGATTATTGTTGTACACACTAAGAAAATAGAACTTAAGAAGCCATGTTTCAGGTTTCCAATAGAAATTGGTAGATACTCAGTTTTGACTACCACCAAAGCAAGGGTAATGGAGATAGAAATGCAACTGGTCACCATGAAGCAGCTCAAAAGAAGGCCCAATTTTGACTACAATGGTGTCAAGGATATGATCAGAAGAAAGACTCAATTTCATGAGCCCATGATTGAAGACATTTGGATAGACTTGAGAACAACAAACTGACTCTAGAGTAGATTGAATATCTAGGGCTTGCAGATATTCCCCCTAATTTGGTTGATGGTAAAAATATAATTAAAAATAGATAATTGGCTGAAAAAGTTGCTAACTCTCATCTTCCTCTAATTTCTTGGTTCCAAAAGGAGTTGACTTCTTTAAGGATGAGATTTGAACCAATATTGGCTAACACCAATGATTGGCAAGCAACTAAAAGAATCACATTGAAGGAATTTATCACAAAATCAGAGGCTAAATTCCAAGAAGAAACAAGGAAGAGAGTAGAAAATAGAAATAAGAATAAAGGTGGTGTTCCTTCTCCTTCTAGGCCTCATAAGCCTATGATCATCTTTGTGTCAAAGAAATCGAAGGTTGCTGAGAAGGAGCCAAAATCAATAGCTATGGAGGCTAGAGAACAAAGCTCTCAAGAACAGGAAGTAGAATAGATGGAGATGGATGACAAGCCTTTAGAGCCATAGAGAACTGAAATTCTATCTCCCCAAGAATGGGCACAACCACTTGTATGGGTTTCTTCTTTGCCACCCAATCCCCTGTGGCATCTCCTTCACCTCTTTCTCCCATCAGCATTCTTTCTTCTGAAGCTACCTCTCCTTCTAGATTTATTTTTGGTGATCCTCAAGGTGCTTCTAGAGATTTTCTTTGATCCTTAATATCTATCCATAGTCTCTCATCTCCTTCTTTTAATATTAGAGACATTTCTACCATCGACCAGCTAGCAGTCGATATAGTTTCACCTGCTACACCCACTACACCCACTGTTCCCACTAGTAGTGCAGATGTTACTCCAATAACACCAGCTACAGGGAATGTTGCCATGATAAGTGCTTCTACTCTCTCACTTTGGTTATCAACTTTTAGATCCAAAAGGAAGAAGCAAGTCATCTCTCCAGATGACTTTGATTTTGGCAAAATAGTGCTAGTGAAAGCTAAGACCGCTAAGAAACCAAGGATCCTTTCAAAAGTTGTGGAGGAAAAGGGGCACAAATTTTTAGAGATATCCAAACCTCCATAAGATGTAACCCTAGAGGATTTTGACATGAGAAATTATTCTATTTCTTGTGTTGAGTTGGGGAAAGTAACTCACGATGGTGCAAAGAGCGACCTACGGTCAGCAATGGATATCATGGTCAAAAAATTTAATAGGGAGAAAGAGATGAAAGATTATTGCAAGGCAAAGGTAGAACAATTGACCACAGTAGTCAGGAGATTCACTTTTGCTCTTGAAGTAACAACCCTAAAAGCCTTTTCCATAGATGATCTTGTTATCCAAAAAGCAGAGAAAACCTACATGAAAGTGAAAGTAATTGAAGATTATACAGAAAATATTCATACATAAGGAATTTCCTTGCTTATAGAGGTTTCTAAGAAAATAGAGAAGATGAAGAAAATAAGAATAGATTTAGAAGACCTCGTCTCTCTTATTTCTCAAAATATTGACAACACAAATAAATATCTTAGCAAGTGGGTAGAGATGAAAGATCTAAAGAAACACACCTTAGTATCGATCGGCGTCATTGCCAACAAATATTCCTATGTTGAAATCAAAGAATCAATGATATACAAAATCTAGGTGCTTAAAGAGCTGATCGAAGATCTCAAGTCTTCCAAGAATGCTAGTGTGAAAAGTGACACTGGCCTATTGAATAGACTGGAGGAATTGCCTTGCAGACTCACCTCTAGAGATAATCAATTTCTTTTAGTGGATGAGATGATTCAAGAATTCAATGGTATGATCCAAAGGGATTTTGAAGAGAAAACATTTTTAAAGACTTATGTGGATAACATTTTAGATACTCAATTAACTCTAGATAATCTAAGAACTAGGTTAACTAGTCATGCCAAAGCAATCACAGCATTGAAAGACACTAAAATCAGAGCCAAAGTAATTTTCAAGAATAACATTATGCCAGACAATATAAGAATTTAGGCATCAATCACCATGTATGATGCTCATCTGAAAAAGTCCGACAGCAAGAGTTGAATTATTCCTCCATTCTCTCTTCTTTCTTTCTTCTCATGTACTTTTGTCATGTAAAATACATGCACTTTTGTAATATGTAATTACATGTAAAAAATCTAGAAATATTCTAAAGTCAATGATGACTCATCTTTGACTAGGTTTTCAATATTTTAATCTTTTTTCAATTTTGAAGGTTTCTCCCTATAATAGAGGGAACCTCTTTTGTAAAATATCTCTGGATAATTGAGAGCAAAAACTCTGCTGAAATTGAGACACTTCTTGAGACTTTGTACTCAATTTGTAAATCATATTTTGTCAAATGAATGAGAAATATGTTAATTTCAAACTTTGTGTTGAAGTAATTTGTGTTACTTAGGAAATAGTTCTTATGTTCTCTTTCCTGATAATCTCTCATCTGTTCAATTTAATAAGCAAAGTGTGTGTATTGAAATTATCTAAAGATGTTTCTAAAGGATAAAAGAAAGACTTTGAGCTACTTTTATCTTGGTGACCCTTTTATCCATTGTAGTTTTAGGTGAAGACTTTGGCTTTGTTTCACTCTACTATTACGTGTGTTCCGAATCAGTAAAGGAGGCAATAGAAGACTTTGTGCTTTCGTGGGTTTCCTTGTGGACTTTGTTACTACTTCAAGAGATTTTCTATTATGCATTGGATACCATTTTTGAAAGAAGAGGAATGCTTTTAGCCATTGATTGGGACCTCCTTATTTTGTCCCTTGGACATCATCTCTAAAAAAAGAGAGATGGATGGTGTTATACTACCCTGAGTATTATTTTTTGTTTATTTAAATACATATATAACATATAAGTGATTTATAGGGAACCTCCCCTTGATGAGAAGAGAGATTTATCTCGTTAAGATCTGGTAAACCTACACTTTTTGTGGCATAAATCTCCTTATATTGTGGTTGAAATACCCATTTTGTCATCAGTGAGTTGACGACAAAATATTCACCCAACAGATCTATAATCATTTTTCAAGGCATAAGGCACTCCTTAGTGGGATAATGCTATGGATTAGGAGTAAAGTTCCTTGTATAAGAATAATACTTAGGATTTAGTCCCACTTCCCAAGGGAAGAAAACTTATTTGATGTAGATGGATCTACCAAATAAAGGTTGTGGTAGATGGTGTGATATAAGAATTTGACTCACAAGAGGATGGTTAGTATGGTGTTAGTTTCAAAATTAAAAAAAAAATGAAAAAACATAATAACTAGCATAACATCTATAGGCTTAGACACTTGGGAGAGATTAGTTAACAAACTTAAATAAAAATGCAAATAAAATGTAAAATAAACTCTCTTTTACCTTCCTTAGATGCTCCAAAATGTTTTTTGTATTGGTTTACTCAGCTTGTGCTCATGAATTCCTCATCAATGGAAGCTTGGCTACCTCTATCTCTCCTTGACACCTTTGGCTTGTGGCTTGGCCTAGATTGAAATCAATCTTGTATGGTAACACTAATTGCATGAAGATTTTGGAACCAATGCAACATTATAATTTTTTACAAATTAAGCTCATAAATGATGTTCATGGCCTCTCTATTTATAGATTTTTGAGAATGTCTAGAATTAGCCTAAACCATCCATCTTGAGATTGAGATATGTGGTTGAGGATTAATTCAATTTTTGGAATTAAGTTTATAATTATCCTCATCATGAAATTAAAAGAAGGGTAAATTAAGAGGCATAGAGGGCATCATGAAATGCAATGATGAGGCATGGAGGGTGTGAATCTTGATATTTGTGGCATTTATGGCCTAGGGATGTATTCCCAAGAAATGAGGTCAATTGATGATGCAGATATTTAATAATCATTTTCAAAACAAATTATTCAATAAGTTTCCATGGAATTATTAATTATGCCTTGATTTAGGTTAATTAGATCTTAAGCATGTTTAAGCACTTTGTGCACAAATTACTCAAATTGATCAGAATGCCTTGTTATTGGTCCAAAATTTGACTGGATTAGAACTAAAATGCAATGTCAAATGCATTGGATCTATTATACCATTTATGATGTTACAAACATAAAATAATAAAGGCATGTGTCTCATGCAAGATATTTGATAGTAAAGAACAATCCAAATCACCCAAGTGTAAAATTGGCATTTTGACTCAAAATGATTTGATAAAAGATAGCTATCCCATAAATTGCATTGCCCCACTTAATGATACTCTAGCCAAAATCAGTACTTTAATATGTCAATTTCAAATATTTTAATGTGCTTTAGTGTTTTTATTCCAAATTGTGCATTTTGGGTAGAAATTAGCCAAAATCTTGATTCGAGGTCATTGGTGGCCAGATTTAGGTGTCTATAGTTTGCCTCTATTTAAGAAGATGTTGCAAACCATAGGCAAATCAATGTCTTCTCAAATAATGAGAGATGTCTTGTATGCCAAAAATAAGATGATTTTTGAAGAACAAATCTGTAAATTGTTTTTGGGAAGCCTATGATGATTCCCCCTTAAGGGAGTGACCGTCACATTTATTGATGGATGGTCCCTTGAAAAGAAACAAGAAGAAAGGTGGAATTAATCCATGGTTGAGACTAATCCAAATAAGAAAATGCTTGCATGCATTGATGTAAATAGGATGATGATTTGCCCAAAGGTGGTTATAATTAGGAATAAAATTTAAAATAATGATTTGCACATAGGCATTTATAATCATTAAGAGTACTTAGATTGGTTAAAGATGATTATGCCCTAGTTAGGACTGATTAAAAGGCATAACTAAAGGATATAACCTAGAATATAGATTAAAGATGAGCGGGTGCAAAGTGATGAAATATATGATTAGAAGAATAAGATTGATCAGTGTGAATGATTTAGTTTTACCTACCAATGAGGAGATGCTTGTCCTAATTAGTAATGATACAACTACAGTGGCCAATGGGTTAATTTGATTAAAGGTGGGATGGAAGGATTTGCCAAGGTGCCAAGGAGAAACTTCTATGACTCTATTGATTATAGACCTTTGTGAAGCTAATTTTTTCTAAAGCATGTGATGGTAGGTTTTATGATAGAACACTAGGAAGACTATCCCAAAATATGCATAAATACTAACTCTTGATCTAATAAGCACTCAAAAATAATGCATCAATGATAAAAACTATGATGATAATGTTGATGTATGAATATGGATGGACTAAAGAATAATGTGCTCAAGGAATCACCCAATGAATGCATATAGACCAAGCCAAGGCAACAGTGCTGAAAGCAAATAAATAGGCAAGCAAGCAAGCAAGCAAGCAAGCAAACAAACAACCCAAAATAAATAAACAAATAGAAATCCTAAAAACAAAAGCAAAAGAAAGCATCCTAACAATTACAATGCCCCAATAGGGTGGATTGAGGATAACTGACTAGGCTTAGAAAGGAAAAATATTTTTGGATTTTTGAAATATTTGAATGTTTTTGGAATTTTGAGGTATCTTAACTCGTTAGAGAATGACAAGATACCTACTTGAAAAATGGTGAGAGTGTTTGGCTTAGGTTGCTCATAAAATGGAAATAGCATATGGAAATGAGGACTAAGGTGACCTCAAAATGAATTGAGCATGACCCACATAGTTCTAAAATGACCTCAAGTCATAGTAATTCCATCCACATAAAAGGTAGGGAAAAACCAACTAGGTCCCAACAAGTTATCAAATCTAGCAAATGACGAATCAAATGAAAATAGTAATGGCAAGGTGATGTGGAAATACATGATAAATAAGTGTTTCCCCTAATTTCCCCATAGGCAATTATAACTAGGATACAATGGCATAGGTCAATGATACTAATTTTCCCATAGATAGTTATAAATAGTAGCAAGACTGGTGAAACACTGATTTGCCCATATTCAATTATAATCAAGATCATATAAACAAACATGGATATAGGATGAAAGATATCTTGCTAGATAAAATGTCACAATAATTTCATAGACTATCATTTAAACATATACTTGATTTATTATTGAAACTTGATTTGATTCCTCTAACAAAAAGTGTGAGAAGAACCAAAGGAACCAATATCAAAATAAGATTGGGTAGGATGGCTAAAAATAGGCTTTGGTTTAGATAGGAATGGAATGATAGGATGGAATGACATTGCTTTAGGATAATGATGGTTTGATAAATTGGATAAAATGGTAAGAGGGTTTTCCTGCAAGTGATAAGGTGAATAGAAGGATACACAACAATGGAAAAAGGATATGTAACAATGGTAATAACATGGCAATGTGAAATGGTATGGTACATATTTTTGGCCTGGGTGTGGTTTTTGATTCTATTTTTCATACTGATGGGGAGAGGCACATCCTAGTGAACAAATGATACAAATAGAATAATTTATCATCTTAATTACTAGCCCACACCTCATCTGAAAAACTACTCTATCAAGAACTCAGTGTAGATTTGGATGTTGAGAATATTTTTGTGATCTTTGTTGGTAATTAATTATGATTCCTTCAAGCATTAAGACAAGGTATCTTTGAAGCCTCTATAAAGAAAAGTGTGGCCATGGATGGTAAAAAAGGATAAATAATGGATGGTAGGTTTGATTGTGAAATATAATGGTATATGATAATGGAATGTGGAATGGTTGGGAAATAAATGAAGATTGGGATGTTCAGTCACACGTAACATTATTGATGTCAGATTCAACATAAATTTGGTTGTGGTAGGGCCAAAGACTTTTTCTCTTGATAGGACCATCAAATTTTTTTATTGTTTGGGCCTAAGAGTAGCTACTATCTGATTAGGCCATAGATAAGAATTTATTTTGATTTAATCTTTGATTTTTTCTTCATTCAATAGTAAATAACTTTTGTGTTTAGATATTGGTTCCTCAATAAGGTTTTCACCAATGAATCTATCTTGATAGTCCTATAGTGCCTCTAAGAAGATTTCACTAATGAACATTGGCTTTTGACTTTGATTGTCTTCTATAACTTTCAAAAAAGTTTCACTAGGAGAGTGTTCTTCTACTACATGAATGTTGTCTTGGCCTCCTTAATTTTCATCAATTTCTATGTCACCATGGATGTAATTCAATAAAGTGTGATTCTATCAATCCCAATCAACACTTGTGGGAGATGGAATGTCAATAATATGGCTATTTTGGTTGATGGTAATGGCCTATGGAATGGTAATGGAATGGGGAGAGGCTTCACAATCCCTATAGAAGATACTAGGATAAATTGTGTCAAAGCTAAAGTAATCATCCTAAAAAACCATAGAAGGATCCTAAATGTATTCAAATTGATTTGTAAGGCATGTGTAACCAATGTTGTAATAATCACAAACATACTCTTCTTTTGAATCTGATTCTAACTCAAGGGACTCTGAATATGATGTTGAGACTAATGTTGATTCATATTTTGATGGTAAATATGATTTTGGTTTAATAATAGAACCTAAATCTAACTCTAATTATTCATTTGATGGGTATTCTATTACAATAATGTCTTGTTGAATGTTTGGTATTAGATAAGTAATAACCTATAATGGCATGATGGGCTCCACTAAGACTAGTTTATGAAAGTGAGACTTCTCTAGGATGAGAAAAAGGTCAAGAGATGACTCCTCAAAGACTGGTTTGTCAATAGGTCGCTCTTAAAAAATAGGGACATGGTAGAGATAATGATTTACCCAAAGGTGGTTATAATCATTAAGAATTGACTTGATAAGGACTAGCTCATCAAAGTGAGACTACTTGATAACTAAGATAGAATCAATTGGTGATTCATCATAGGATGACTTATCATAAATGGTTGGTTCAACAAAAACATCCTGGATTAGTTGGTTCTCTTGGCCTTGGTTTCCAATGAGTTGGAAAATACTAGTTTTGAGCATAGATTAGTCTTCAAATGATTGGATCAGTTGAGGTTTGGTTTGGATTGGTACTAGACAAGGAATTACTTATGGTTGTATAATGGTAGGGCCTTGGGGAGCATGATTACACATACAAGCCAAAGTACTAGGTCTTGTTATGATGAAGGTGCATTATGGAACTTGATTGCTCACACAAACTAAAGGATGAGATCTTGGTATAGGAATGGTACAACATTATGGTCTTAAAACATAAATGGTATGATATGGGGGAACATGATTACTTGCATAAGCCAAAGCATTCAAGTCTTCCTCATTAAACATATCATCCCAGTCATGAGTTGGCTCATAAGCTGGTTCTTGACTATGGTCTATATACTAATTATTATAAAGAGGGTATGGATCTGTATCCCAAACAACATTATCTATAGTAGGGTCTTTAAAGTTATCCTCATAAGCCTCTTCATGCCAATCAAGGTCTTGATTTATATTTTTTGGATTTTAACTATGTTCTCCATATGGAGTATTATAGGGAGAATAATAAAACTCCTTAGAAAATCTTTCTCTATAGGGGTTCTTACTGGGATTTTGTGCGGCCATTCTATCATAAATTGGATTGTATGTGAATCCACCATAAGTGTAGTGAGACATATCTATGTAAATGATGAAAGATCTAAAACAAAAAGGCTTAGATTTTAACAAAATTTGAAAAACTATCCAAAGGACAAATAGTTCAAACTTGGTCTAACTTAGTCGAAGGGGTGGAGTATCTCCAATATGGTCTGAAAGTGGATTTGTATCTCAAAAATGATTTGTGCTAAGACTTGGCTTAAAATAGTCTAAAATAAAATGTCAAATGTCAAATTTCATATGCATAAAGTTTAAACATCTGAATAAAAACTAGCATGTCAAAGGTCTAGGTCAAAGTGTTCCAAATAAGGTCTAAACTAGGAAAGGGAAAAGTTGAGTTGCTAGGTCTTTTGTCCAAATGTGGAGTCAAAATATAGGCTAAAAAAATAGGCATGTGATAGGAATTTTGGACAAACAATGTCAAAATCTAGACTTTAAATAAAGGTTGATGTGATTTGATTTAATCTAACAAGTATAGAAACAACTTTGGCATAGACCCGACACATAGAATCAAACATAAACATGATCAATTAACATAAGACATAAGATAAAAGGCTCTTTGAGAAAGGTTATTTTCTCCCAAATAAAGGCATGAACAATGGTGAGGATAGGTGCTAAACAAACAAACAATCAATAGTTTTCAAATTTGGGTAATCGATTAATTGAAGTTATACAACCCAAAAGAGAAAGATCTGTGTATCAGCCCCATGAATTAAGGCCTAAACAGAAATCAATCAATGTTTGGATCTAAAATTAACAAGGTTAATTGAAAACTCAACATTGAAAATTAGGATTTGACAAAACAAGCTAGACAAGATTGGACAACATGACAACAGAAGATAAAGGTCTAAATGGTATACATGACATGGTTTGAAATAAATGGTTTTTGGCACAATGTGAACTAGTCTTTAAACAAATTGAGTAGCTTAGTAACATAAGCATACTCAAATGATGTGATATATTCTATGATTCAAAATACTCAAAGGTAAAATGTTTTTAGCATGTTTTAGGGAGCATAACACTACCCTCCTCAACTGAAATGACACACACATAAACAAGTTTAGAAAAAATTTCAAGGCACAAGTGTGGTGTAAAATGTCTAGCATAACTCTTCTTTAGACAAAAGAGTGACGTATATAAAAATTTATTTTGACATGGATTAAGAATGAACAAATAAGTTTTAGTCTCAAAAACATCAAGTAAAATAAATGACCAAAATACACTAAGTATAATCATCCAAATCCTATTAAGGGTATGTCAATGTGGGGTTGAATAAACTAGCAAGATTTTGAACATTTCTAGGGGAATCAATTACAAAATCACTATCATGTCAAATAATGTAAAATAAAATCATGTAAATTAGGTTATCATGGCATTGGCTATTTGTAAAAATGTCTATTCCTTTTTACAACCACTACATCCTACTATTCGCTCAGTGTAGTGTGATGCCCAAATGTAGATACGTTATGTATGCAACTCAGGAGTAAGTGAAGTTAGTGTTGAGAGATGAAACCTTGGGTCAAATATTCCCTAAATAAATGATGGGAGGTAATGACATCCCCTTTACAAGCCAAGTTTTCATAAAAATAAAATACTAAGATAAATACTTTAGGGTCATTTTCAAGGTCACCCAAACTTTGACAAGTTTTTGAGGAGTGTTTTAGATGACATTCTTTATAAGCCTTGGACTACATTTTTTGCAATAGAAATGGTGCTTTTGATTCAAAGGGTTCCCTAAAGGGTAAAAATGGAAGATCATACATGCAACAGCCCTCTTTTTTCTAAACAAAATTAGATCAAACAATTATTGAAGATAAAAATGACAAGTTTGTTCAATTTTAAGCCCAAATGAAAGATTTGTTGGTGTTCATTTGACCCCTTGGTCTTAGTTGTAAATTTGAAAAATATTGATCAAAAAACTTATTTAAGCACTTTAAATTTTACTTTAAGCAACAAAATAATGTTCCTAATTCATTTTAAAACATGCAAAATATGTTCTAAAACATGATTTATCAAACTTGAAATCTGTTAGTTACTTGTCTACCATTAAGGCATCACCCCAAAAGTAAATATGTTAGATTAGAAACATTATAAATATATTTTATAAATTTTGTAAAAAATATATGAAACTTAAATCTAAAATAATGTCAAATTCTAAAAAAATAGTATAAAACACATGGTTTAAAAAAATCATCCAAAATAGAGTTTGTATGACCCCAAACTAGGTATTTTAAAATAGCTCTCTAGTTTGTGTTTTTAAGAAAACATAGTGACTGACGTTGATTATATAACCAACATCAGTTACACTTACTAACTGATGATGATTATCTAATTGACATCAGTTACACAAATAATTACCGATGATGGCTATGACAACTGATGATGGTTTTACTAACTAACGTTAGTTACTGTGTAAACCTGTGACAAAGAAAAATGACAAAACAAAGTTAGAAAATCAATTTATAAGAGTTTTAATGATCCAAATAAAGATTTTAAATATATAAAATGATCTTATTCATGTGTGGGATGCATCTTTTCCTACTAGGTGTGCCATTATGTGATCTAGGAATTTGAGTCAAGAGAGGATGGTTAGTATGGTGTTAGTTTCAAAATGAAAACAAAATGAAAGAAACACCATAACTAGCATAACATCTCTAGGCCTAGACATTAATGAGAGCTTAGTTAACAAACATGAATAAAAAACACAACTAAAATGTAAAAGAAACTTTCTTTTACCTTCCTTGGATGCTCTAAAATGCTTGTTGTAGTGGTTTGCTTGACTTGTGCTCATGAAGTCCTCATCAATGGAAGTTTGGCTACCTCCATATCTCCTTGGTACCTTTGGCTTATGGCTTGGCTTAGATTGGAATAGATTTGGCATGGTAACACTAATTTTATGAAGATTTTGGAACCGATCTTGCATTATAACTTTGCACAAATTAAGCTTAGAAATGATGTTCATGGCCTCTCTATTTATAGATTTTTGAGAATGTCTAGAATCACCCTAAACCATCCATCCTAAAATTAAGATGTGAGGTTGAGGATTAATTCAATTTTTGGAATTAATTTTATAATTATCCTCATCATTACATTGGAAGAAGGGGAAATTAAGAGGCATGGAGGGTATCATGGAAGGCATTAATGAGGCATGGAGGGCATGAATCTTGATATTTGTGGCATTTATGGCCTAAAGATGTCTTCCCAAGAAATGAGGTCACCTGATGATGCATATATTCAATATTCATTTCCAAAACAAATTATTCAATAAGTTTCCATGGAATTATTAATTATTCCTTGATTTGGATTAATTAGCTCTTAAACTTGTTTAAACACTTTGTGCACAAATTACTCAAATTGATCAAAATGCCTTATTATTGGTCTGAAATTCAACTAGATTGAAATTGGAAGGAAATGTCAAATGAATTGGATATGTTATCCCATTTAGGATATTACCAACATCAAATAATAAAGGCACATGTCTCATGTAAGATATTCGATAAGAAAGAGCAATCTAGAGCACCAAGGTGAAAAATTGGCATTTTGACTTAGAATGATCTAATCAATGCTAGCTAGCCCATAAATTTCATTTCCCCACTTAATGATACTCTAGCCAAAATCAGCACTTGAATATGTAAGTTTCAAATCTTTTAATGTTTCTAGTGTATTTAGGCTAAATTATGCATTTTGGGTGGAAATTAGCCAAAATCTTGATTGGAGGTCATTGGTGGCCAGATTTAGGTGTCTATAGACAAGTTCAAAGAATTTTTAGTTGAAAAAGGCTTTTTTTAGGCATCTGCCATTGACTACACTAAGACATTCATTCCAGTTACCAAAATTAACTCAATCTGACTCATTCTCACCATTGCCATAACACATCATTGGGATGTTCATCAAATGGATGTGAAGAGTGCCTTTCTTCATGGTGACCTCAAAGAGGAAATATACATGGAGCAAACATGAGGATTTGTGGAAGATTCTTCCTTAGTTTACAAGCTTTGTAAATCTATCTATAGCCATAAATAAGCTCCTTAAGCTTGATATGCCAAGATGGACTCATTTATTTTCTTGGTTAGGTTTACTCAATGTCATTCTAATCAAAATTTATACATATTATGGAAAGATGATTCAATATTTATTCTAGTTATCTACATGGATGACCTATTGATCAAAGAAATTTATCCATCCACCATCAGTCATTAAGAACTTTGTTTAATAAGTTCTTAATGATTGACTTGGGCTTGGATTACTACTTCTTCAAGATTGAAATTAGTTAATAAGACTTTAGGATAACTATTGAAAAATCCAATTATGATCTTGATTTGCTTGCATGGTTTAGCATGGATGAATATAATCTAGTCTTAACTCTTTTTCTATCTCGTGTGAAGCTTGAGGCTGATTACCCGTATCCTTTAGTTGATGCTACCTCATATCAAAAACTTGTTTCCAATCTCATATAACTTATGCCAACTAGACTTGACATTTCATATACAGTGGGCATGGTCTCCATATTCATGTAGTAACCACATGAGTGGTACTGGAAAAAAGTTAAGTGGATCTTCCACTACATTTAGGTTACTCATAATTTTGGGACTCACTCTAGAGTGGGCATTGACATCAACTTGATTGGTTATACATACTCAAATTGGGTTGGAAACATTCTATATTTGAAGTTTATTTTTGGATATAATTTCTCCCTTAATTCAGGTTTGATTAGTTGGTCAAGCAACAAGAATTTTATTGCTTTAGCTTCTAAAGAGGTAGAATATATAGGAATTGTTAATGTTTCCACTAAAGATATTTATCCTAAGTGTATTCTCACTAAGTTTGGCATCTATTTTTGATGACCAAAAATTAAATTCTAGAACTATCAAATCATAATCCAGATCTAAAGGAATTCAATCCTCCAAAAATAGACCAATCATATCAAGATTCATATGAATTTCATGTGGCATATCATCAATTAGTAGGTCATTGATCTCCTCTACATCTAGAAAACATAACAAATTATTGATATATTCACCCAAACTTTCACTGAGAGCAATTATCTTCATCTACATGCTCTTCTTTGGGTTCACACAACTACATATTCCTCCTCTTATGGGGGATCATCTCGATGTACTTGGGTACCTCATTAGGCCTTTGTGCTAGTGCCTAGCTATTATAACACCTAAGTTATTATTAAGGGGGAGTGTTGGTGTATACTTTTATCCCACTGGGTTTTTTCTACATGGTCTAGTCAAGCTTGCTTAGGTTTAATAAAGGTCCTTAAGGAGAAAATAATCCCACATGTATGAATACATTGGGTCTTATCTATTTTAAACCTATATATATATATATATATATATATATATATATATATATATATATATATATATATATATATATATATATATATAACCTTCTTATGTAATATTTATCTAATACTTATCAATGAAATTTTTCTTTTGGAGAGACTCTCTTTTTCCTCTTTTGAGTTGTTTTCTTTTTCAAGCTTCATTACTCTAGATAGGTTTTATTCATGTGTTCAATCCTATCTAATAGATTTGATTTTGGCCCACTCTGACAATCTCCTCTTTTAGGATAACAAACCAATGTACCTTTATACATGGTTTCCCAATCAACTTATTTTTCAACATAATCATGTTGTTCATGCTTGTTTTCCTTCATGCTTTCAAGTTTTATGTCCTCAAAATGGAATTCTTCTTTATTCAATTTTTTACTTGCATACACACATGATAAAAAATCATTAAATTCTAAATCTTGAGGCTTGTGTGCCTCCATATTCTCATTCTTAGGTTGCTTTGATAATGCCTTTATCTATATCCTCTCATCATCTTCCATGAATATATTATTCTCCTCAAGGTGTTACTCATCTTGCTATTGTATACCACCATGTTCATCCATAATGAAATTATTCATCTTTTCTTTGAGATGCCTACATATCAAATCCTTTTGATTTTCATTATCTCTCGTGACAATATTTCTTCTTATTTCTATGAGTATCCTTATAGGCCACTTAATTCTCTTATTCCTCATTACCCAACCATACCATTGGGTTTCCTCTTCTTGCATGAGATCCATAAGGAGATTTATCCTCTATATCATTTGATTTATCTCACTCATCTCCTCTTCAAAAACCAACCTTTTTCTCTTTGTGTCTTCCTTCCTCTTTCTCTCATTGTGGTAATCTAACTCAACTAAGACATTATTCACTTTTTCCTTATCTATCTTTATCTTCTCTCAAGAAATTATTTTTCACCTTGGTTTAGCAAGTATATTTCACCTTGCATTGGTGTCTCAACATGTGTTATTTCCTCTACATATTCTATTAACACTCTTGTCCAAGTATTTTTCACCTTGGGACTATTGACTAATTTTTACCCCCAAGGTCAAAATGTCAACCCTTATAGGAAAAAACTTGAGTGTGATGTATGTTAACCTATTTCAAAGTCTTGTCATGCTTTATATGGTCTCTAAAATGTCTTTCTAAATCTTTATTAGCATTGATTAAGGTTATTTTGGATAAATTAATGTAACTCTTTATCTTTGTTGTAGGGTAGTCTAGACATGTCATGGAAAGATTAGGCTTGTCTAAGAGGTATCATAGGTCCTTATGTTTCCTTCAAGATTATTTCAAGCCTTAACCAACTTATATA
Organism: Torreya grandis; assembly: GCA_037957365.1. NCBI lineage: Eukaryota > Viridiplantae > Streptophyta > Pinopsida > Cupressales > Taxaceae > Torreya > Torreya grandis. The sequence continues at coordinate 1,592,910 of JARHVA010004189.1, forward strand.
AGCATTTCATGAATTTTTGGATAAGTTAAGGTTCTTTTATGGACTTTAAGGTAGTGTTTTATAGAGAAAAAGGTCATTTTTACTAACTCCAATGTGTGTCAAATTTCAAAAATACTAAAAAACCATAAAAGACACTTTCCAAGGATGCTATAGTAGTTACATAACTACTACATATTTTATCAAGTCATAAATTGGTTAGAATCTTGATTTTTAATGCTTTGAAGGGAGTTTTGGGTACTTGTATAGGATTATGAACTCATCCTCAGGCAAAAAATGTTTATTAAGTGTCCTTTTAGATTTTATAGGTGAAATTCATGTTTGGTTTGTAGGCTTAGGTCCTTGTTGGGTGAATATTTTTTTGTCAACTAACTAAAGGCAAAATGGTTATATCAGCCACAGTGTAATGAGATAAATCTCTCCTCTCAGCAAGGGGAGGTTCCCTATAAACTATCATAATCTAATCTAAACTTAATATTAATTCAGCGGTGAGACCACATCATCCATTTCACTTTTTTTAGAAATAATGTTTACAAAATAAAAGAACACTTTCTTGATATTTGACTAAAAAACCAAGAAACCTAGGAAAGCACAAAGTCTATCATTGCTTCTTTTGTTGATTTATAACTTAAAACACAGTAGAATGAGGTGCAGCCCAAAGTCTTCACCAAAAACTACAACAAAATATATGATCACAAAACATAATAGTAGTTCAAAGCCTTTCCAATATCCTTTGCTTTAAAACACTAAATCACAAACTAAAGATAATTGTTGTAGCACAAAGTCTCCACAATCAACTTTAGAACATCTCCCAGATTATTTTCACTCACACTACTATTTAATCAAATAGATAAGATCATATTAGGAAAAGGACATAAGAACAATTTCCAATACAACAAAATTTATTTCAACACAATGTTTGAAATATCACTTGCTTTCTCATTCACTTGATAAAATTTGATTTACAATTTGAACTCAAAGTCTCAAAATGATTTTCAATTTGGTAGAGTTTTGTTTCAATAACTAAAAGATCAATCCTTTTACAAAAGAGGCCCTCTTTATTTATAGGGAGAAGCCTTGAATTTTTTTAAAAAAAACCAAACTACATTGACCTATTCAAAAATAAGAGTCCTTATTGACTTAGGACTTCATATTTTTTACATGTAATTACATATAAAAAAAGTACATGTAAAAATGTCCAAAGTTGATTCAAAAGTACATTTGAAAAATGGAAAATAAACTAAGGGCAAAACTGCTTCAATTTGTATCACCATCTTTATTCATGTGAGCATCATATATAGTGAAAGTTGCTTGCATCTCGATATTATTTGGACTAACAGTGTTCCTCAAAATCATCTTGGCTCTAACTATGGCATATCTTACTGTGGTAACTAATTTTTCATGACTAGTTAACTTAGTTTTCAAGTTATCTAGAGTTAATTGATTATCCAGAATATTGTCCACCGAGGCTATAAAAAATGTTTTATTTTCAAATTATTTCTGAAACATATCTTCAAATTCTTGAATCATTTCTTCTGTAGGATAAATTGATTATCTTGTGACGTAAACCTACATGGTAGCTCCTCTAATTTATACAAAAGACTAACATCACTTTGTTCACTGAGTTCTCTTATAGATTCAAGGCATTGATCAAATCTTTAAGCATATGGCTCCTATATGTCAATTCCTCTTTTGTTTTGATATAATAATCCCTATAAGTAATGATGCCAATTGATGTTAGAGTGCTTAGTTTTACTTTTTTCATCTCCACCCATTTATCAAGATTCTTTTCTATGATCTCAATATCTTGAGAAACAACTTTAATGAGATAGTCAAGTTTTGCTCTTATTTCCCTCATTTTATCTATTTTCTTAGATAGCTCTGTAAGTAGGGAAATTCCTTGTGCATGTATCCTATCTAAGTACTCTTCAAGTACTTTTCCTTTGAGATAAGTCTTTTTTGCTTTCTAAATAATGGGTTCTTCTACAAAAATGGCCTAAGGAGTTACTAATTCTGAACTTAAAGTGATTTTCCTTACCACTGTAGTCAACTATTCCACCATTGATTTGTAGTGATCCTTCATTTTTTTCTCCCTATCAAATTTTTGAATCAGGATGTCCATGGCTGACTGCATATCATTCTTGGCACTTTCATGATTTATCTTAGCTAATTCAACTCTAGATATAGATTAATCATTTATATCAAAATTCTCCATGGTTGCATCCTATGGAGGTCTTGAAATCTATAAAAATTTATGTCCCTTGCCTCCAAGTATTTTTGAAATAATCTTTAGCTCCTTCGAGGTCTTAGCTTTTACAGGCACCAACTTATTAAATTCAAATTCATCTGGAGAGATGGATTGTTTCTTCCTTTTTAGTGTATAAGCTAATAACCATGGTGGAAGCATAGATGTACTCATATTATGATTTATCTCCATTATTGGCATCATCAGAGCTGCACTTGCACAGGTAGTGGAAACAATAGGTGGAGTGTTAGTAAAAACTACACCTTTTACTAACTAAGTGATCAAAAGTAGAAGTATCTCTAATATCAAAAGATGGGGAGAAAAACTAGGAATAGACCCTGAGGAATGGATAATATCTTTAAAAGTGTTTTGAGGGTTGTAAAAAATTATTTTTTAAGGAGAGGGAGATTTAGAAGAGGGAACATTAATAGGAGAAACAGACGAAGAAGCTGCAATAGGTGTGTCAGGAAGGGGAGAAGAGACTCCCATTTCTTATTGTACATTCTCTTATGGGGACAAAGTTTCTTCCTCTTGTTGATTTGTAGGCCTATCTTCAATCTCTATCTCTTTCATTTCTGGTTCTTTAGTGCTCTATTTCTCAACTTCCATATCTTCTATTTTAGATTCTTTTTCCACAGCTTTTGACTTCTTCATCACAAATATGATCTTAGGCTTATGTGGCTTGGAAGAAGAAGGAACATAACTTTCTTCATCCTATTTTACACCTTTTTTCTTATTTCCTTTTGAATCTTAGCTTCTAATCTTGTGAGGAATTCTTTCAAAGCAATTCCCTTATTTTATAACCAAATTTTGGTGTTTACCAATATAGGTTCAAATATTTTCCTCAAAGAGGTCAACTCTTTTTGGGACCATTAAATTGGAGGGAGATGGGCATTAGAAATCTATTCAGTATTGTATTTGTCATTAATCAACTCTCCATCATCCACTATATTGTCAATAATATTAGCAAGTCCTAGATATTTAATCTACTCAAGAGATAACCTACTGTAGTCCATTTTCCTAACATCTTCTTTTGTTCTCAAATCTACCTAAACATTTTTTACCATAGGGTCATGGAATTGGGTTTTCCTCTTGATTATGTCTTTCACACCCTTTTAGTTAAAATTTAGTCTTCTCTTGAATTGCTTCATGGTTACAAGTTGCATCTCAATTTCCATGACTCTAGCCCTCATAGCAGTTAATATTGAATACCTACCAATTTCAACTGGGAATCTAAAACTAGGCTTCTTGAGTTCCATCTATTTATTATGCATGATGGTCATTTGTTTGCATAGCTCCACTAAGACCACTTTGTCTGAGGGGAATATTGGAAGCATATAAGGATGACCTTGGAAAAAGCCAAATCTTAGGTATGAGAAAGAAGCAAATTATAAGAACATGCATCCAAAATCATTTACCACTATCCAAGCTTCATCTGACACGCTTCTTTGTTCTAGTTGAGGATAAAAAAGACATAAGAATAATGAAAATAAAGAATCATTTACTCTCTTAAAATGATGAATAAAACCTTTCAATATTAATTAAGAGTAGTATTAATACACTGGGATTAATCTCCTATCTCCTTCTGATGTTAGACCTAGAAAGATTCTAATTGAAGCTACAATATACACCAGATAAGAAGTCATGTAGAACTTAAAGGTAGTGGATATCTTCATCATATAAAGCATTATTAATTTGTTCTCCCTAGAAGATGGTTAGTTTGCCTTGGAGTATTACCTTGATGAAGGGATACATCCATTCATGAAACTGTGAGGAAGAGGACAAACCTCTTATCATATTGAGAAGAGTTATTAGATTACCAACTTCTTCTATAAAGTCACTTCTCAGAAAACTCTATGGCCACCTTGACAAATTTTCCCTTGACATCTTGAGCCATTTATTATTGATTACCTTCTTTGATTTTTTAGAAATTTTGTCATACTCTTTTTGTGCTTCAACAAAATCAAGCTTTATCACTTCTGTAGAAGGAGGGCACATAAACACCTTATCAATGAATTTAGGATCTAGTTTGATTATCACATTGCCACTAGCATCCAACATAGCCCTAATATCTTTATTATTAAACTAAGCACATGGAAGAACAAATTCTATGTTGTGAGCTACTACTGAGAAACAAGATATCAAATAAATGTTACTGCCAATTATCTTCTTCATTTCAAAGCTGGGATTGCTTAACTTAGTTCTCTCCATAAACTCAAGCATGTCCACATGACCAATCTCTGTATCTCTAATGTCATCAACATTATAAGTAACTAAGGTGATTAGAAAAACACCTTGATATTTATACTTCATCACTTTTGAATTATTTGAATAACACTCATTCATTTGAAAGAGCTTTTACCAAAAGGATGTTGATGAAGAAAGAAGATCCACATAAGAAACTGCAATAAAAAGTCATGATCATACAAATAGGGAAAGTACTAGCAATTTGAAAAAACTGCATGTCAATGATCATGACTGTGGAGATGCACTTGAAAGGGATAAAGTGTGAATAGGCCAAAAAATAGAGGAAAGTAGGCTCAAAAAAGCAAAATTAAAAATATCTCAAAGTAAAGAAAATTTAAGAAAATGTTTGCATGGGTGGCGAAATTTGCTGCCCTTGCATGTGAGGGATATTTACCATTTACATCGGTGGTGAAATTCACCACCATTACATGTAAGGGAAAACTCATGTTTATGCAGAGGTGGTGAAATTCACCATCGTTACATATCATTTGCATGTAGGAGTGGCAGAAAATGCCGACAAGTCATATGACAAGGAGATCAAAGTTATGATGTCCAAGCGGTAGAATTAGCTACTACTATAGGAAATGAGGGTAATTATTGAGAGGAATATTTTTCCAATATCACATATGGTATTGGTTGTAAGTTTTCACTAGGAGAAGGCAACAAAATTTATCACTCTTACACTTCTTATTTACAACATCTTATAAAACTTTAAGTGGCAAAATTAGTTGTCTATGCATTTCACTTGTTTACGACAAGAAGTGTGATAGCGGCTTATTAAATCCATCATCACCAAGTTAATGGAAGATGGTTTTCAACTAGATGGAGGGTAAACCTTAGTCAAGTCAAACCATTGATGACATGCAATTGAAAACCTAGGGCTTGAAAAGAGGTCAGCATCTTCACTTGCTAAGGCTCACTAGGGCAAAATGAAGATAAAACAAGGGTTGATGACACACGAGATAGAGCGAATTAAAAATAAAAAATCAAACTTCAATAGAAAACACACAAAAAACAAAACCCTAGAAGTAGAAAACAACTTACCCAGCAAGTTCGAGATCCTAAGCTTGGCAATGGTGAATTCAAAATCTTCCTTCATTACCATGATCAAGCAATTGCAGAGAGGGGTCTAAAAAACTCTAAAATAGAATAAATGACAAATAAAATATATTTAAAAGCTATAAACAAGATTTTAAAAATCAACATGTATGTCCATTAATGCCACTCAAAGTTCAAGATTTGGAAGATCTTTTCTCAGGTAACAAAATTTGCCACCCTAACACGTGCCAGCACAAGATCATGTACTGGTAGCAAAAAGTGCCACCAATGCATGTTATAAAACAAAATCCATGTAAGTGCAGAATTTTTTTTAACCTTACACAAGTGAAATCAAAATTAACTAACTCCTTCAAAATGATCAAAATTCACATTTTGATCAGTTAAAGACTACAACAGGTTTCACAATTTTTGAGAAATCATGATGAGGGAATGTCGTTAAATTTCCTATGAGGTCAGACAACTTTACTTGGGATCAAGAAAATCTTGTCTCAAATGATGAAATTATAGTGTAAATTATGAAATAAACAAGTTTCTTAGGGATTTTCCACACAATGATCATAGCTAATTTTAGGAACAATAGCTAGCTTTAGTTGGGGAACTTCCATCGATCAAATTTTAAAATGATTGAAGGGAGAAGAATTCAATCTCTAAGTACCTTCATCCATGCCATTGGGCTATGGATTCAAGCCAAAAAAAAGAAAAAGATACAAATAACTAATCAAAAACACAAAAATAAAAATATAAAACTATACAAATACACAAATGAACTTATATGATACTTCAAGGATTGAAGTGTTTTAGATGTTGCCCACTGTGAGGCAGAAAGAATGGTGTTCCATCATGATATTCCTACAAGAAGATATTTCCACCATAGAATTGATGAATGGTGAATGGACCTCTCCATAAAGAATCAAATTTTCCATGCATTCCTTTTGGTTCTCTCCTCTTGTCCCACAAAAAGACTTGATCTCTAATCTAAAACTCACGAATCCTTGTTTTTTTATCGAAGAGTTTCTTTACCTGACTTTAATGCTTAGTGGTACAGTCCACTACCATAGTTTGTTTCTCCTCTAATTTAGTTAAGTACATGATCCTTTTATCAATATAACTTTCAAAAGTTTGATCTTCCATTGCCTTTGCCAACTTTAGTACTGGTAGTTCCAAGGTAATTGGTATCTCTGCATTGAGACCATATAGAAGCTATAATGGTGACATACCTATTACATTTTTAGGGGTAATCATGTTTGCCCATAAAGCATCAAACAATTCTTTATGCTAAGTTCTCTAATTCTCATCTACCAATTTCCTGATAATAGTAACTAGATTCTTGTTACTTGATTTTGCCTAACCATTTCATTACAGATAATAGTCTGAGAAGTGGGAAATAATGATCCCATGCTTGTAGCAAAATTTAATAATCTCATGAGAAGAAAAACAAGTGGCATTATTTTCTATAATCTTGTTTAGAACTCCAAATCAAGAAATAATATTTTCCTTAAGAAAATTACATACCAATTCTGAAGTAACGTGCTTAACTGGGATGGCTTCCACCTACTTGGTAAAATAGTCTATCATGGTGAGGACATAGTTGTGACCAAAACTTGAGGGTGGGTTCATAGTGCCAATGAAATCAATACCCCATTGCTAAAAAGGTTCTTTAATCACCATCAGCTTGAGAGGTAATACGGCCAACTTAGGTTTCCTAATGAACTATTAACATAACTCACACCTATGTACCTAATTATACACATCTTGAAAAAGTGTAGGCAAATAGTATATGGCTCATAGAATCTTGTGAGCCATCATGGGTGCATAAAAATGTCCTCCACAAGCCAAATTGTGGAAAGACTCCAAAATTTTACTTTGTTATGCTTTATCCATGTAATGAAGAAATACTCCATCAAGGCTTCTTTATACAAACCATTATCCCATAGAACGTAGTTAGCAACCTTTAACTTAACAGTTATTTTCTCCTTATAAGATAGATGGGTAAGACACTCACCATAAATAAGAAAATGAGAGATATTTGAACACCACTCATCAGTAGTAGTGATAAAAATAACTATTGGCATGTCTTCAATTTCTACTTCTTCATCCCCTATCTTTTTTGGTATGTTTTAGATTAAGGTAAAAATAGGTTTTGAAGGGGCCCCGAAACCCTTTACATCAGAAGAGAGATAAACCTTAAGCACACCCAGGATACAAAATAGCCTAGAACCTGCTTAAGCAAGACCAGATTAACCAAGAATTTGAAAATAGCTATCAAGAGCTAGACAAATGATGAATTTTTTTTTTACAAGACCAAAGTTTCATGTCTAGAGGGGGGACCAAAGGCTTAGACTTCTTCCTCTTAACAACTGTCCAACCATCCTCTACCTTAGCTGCCTCAGCAACCCAGTCCTTAGAAGGCCATGATCCATGAAGTCCAGGGGACATCATGCCTCAGCAAAATCCTTAAGAGAACCAGCCAACATCTGGCTCCTAGGAGAATCCTTCAAAATAGGTGGAGGAACCACCACCTCCTCAGTAATCGGTTCAGAGAGATCACATAATCCAATTTCCACTGAACCTTCAACAGGATCTGTCTCCAGTGGAGTCTCCTGATCCGTCGATTCAGAATGGATACTCTTTTCATTCTCATTCTCTGAATCAGTTGAATCTTCCTCGAGTTGTTTAGCAAAATAATGATCATGATCAGCTTCAGACCACCAAGAAGGTGATCTTCTAGATTTGGATTTCCCTGTAGTACATCGGGCTGCAACATGCCCTGTCAGGTGACATTTTCTGCATCGAAAAGGTATACCTTCAAAATCTAACATTTGCATCCAAGAACCCTTGGGGGAGTCCAGACAAATCGCCTTGGGAAGGCCCTTAGAAACGTCCACCTCAACCATAAGGTGAGCACAGGTCGAGCGGTAAAACCTCTTTGTTTCATCATCCTCAAATAAAAACTCCCCTATAGCATTTCTGATGGTTTTAAACACCGATTCATGCCATAGATGCATTGGTAAATTAGGGAGCCGAACCCAGACAGGGATCTTATTGAAGGTTTCTGTGATAGGATTGAAATCCATATGCCACTGTTTGGTGAAAAGAGGGTATTTACCTTGCCATAAAAAATTTATGTTGGATAGACTAGTCTTCTTGTTGGATCTTTTTTGGTATGTTATCAGCAATCAATTGACATAATCGCCTTCCATGCACAAGATTAGTAGGTTTGATATCAAGATCAAACTATTGGATCTTAGTAATATAATTTCCCCTTTTAGTATTGAACTCTTGTTGAGATAGAATAGACTTTACTATTGTGTTAGACACCAGAACAATAGTATGTGAATTCAGGATATAAAATCATAAATAGTTTACCACCTTAACCATAGCATAAACATGCTTCTCCATGTTTGAATATTTCAATTCATGAGCTTTGAGAAGAAAAATCATAAATGATATAAGAGATTCCACACCTTCTTCATTTTACTAAACCAAAATAGCTGAAAGTGTATGTTAGAAGCATAGCTGTATACTATGAAATATTTGGTATAGTCTAGACAAATATGGACTGTAGCATGAGAAATAACCATCTTGATATCTTAAAATTCTACTTTACCTTACATAATCCAATGGAAATTCGCCTTACCCTTAATCATTTTGATGATGTGATGGGTTTTCTCTGCAAATTTGGGAATAAACCTTCATAAAAAATTCACCTTTCCAAAGAAAGAATGAACTATAGTCTTACTAGCAGACAGAGTAAGACTTTGAATAGATTTGACTCTTTATGAAATAATTTTAGTGCCTTCTCAAGATACAATGTGACCGAGAAGTTTACCTTCTATAACCCCAAAAATTGACTTCTTAGGATTGAAAGAAATACCATTTTACTGATAGCATTTTAGCACTTATCATAAATGATGCACATGATCAGGATGATGTTTGGAGAAACCAGTTAAGTCATCAAGATACACCACAATGAACTTCCCTATCTCATCTCGGAAGGCCAGGTCCATTGCTCTCTGGAATGTGATGCCAACATTGATCAGACCAAAAGGCATTTTATGATATACAAAGTAAAAATTTGAAAAAATAATCAATTTTAGTATTCATATTTAAAAATAATTAAATACAATTATTTTCAATCTATTTTAAAAAATAACAAAATATTATAAACAACATAAATTAGTTTTAATATTTTTGTTTTCTACCATAAAATATATTAATACTTGAAAGATCATATTGAATAAATAATTGTGATTAAAAAAATTCAAAGGGCAACTATTGGTTGTTGTGTTGGTGAAGCAAGTGGAACAAAAACTAAACTAACTACTTGGGTGGCTATCAAGATGGTTTGTACCATTGGGGCTCCCTCTAATTTAACGGATACTAGGGTGGTACTATCCAATGTAACCTCCCTAGTGGTAATGTTATCCTAGTTTATAGCTAGACTAATTGATTTTGAGAAATATATTCCCACCTTAGACTGTGATGTGGATATGGACTCCACCATAAATTGGTTTGGTGAATTAAACATCACCATCCTTAATTTTTTCCTTTTCCCTTCACCATTGGTGGTGGAGCCAAGGGAATACCATTATAAACTAGGAGGAAATTATTCAACTCCTAAACTTGTCTAATTTTTTGAAGGGTGGGGGTGTCATAGGCACTAAGATCAACCTTGTGTTACTTTAACCATTTAAAGGTTCTTCTCATGATCACTATGGCCCTCTATGGTATGGAATCATTCTCCTTAGTAATAAATTCCACTTGTCAGTAGGCCTAGGTTTCAATATTGGACTTAATATAAACTATAGATAATATCTTCTTATCATCTTCCATGTCCTTTGGGATGGGGTTAATATTATAAGCAATGAAGTATTACTCAATTAGCCTTATAAATTCTATATTTATGACATCTTCCTTAGTAGTGAAATTAAACTAGATGTCCTCATAATGTGATTGATGCAGAATCACACCGATTGATATGTTCACCCACCATATGATATCATAGTTTTGCCTAGGTGGTATCTTGTCAATCACATATTGGCCCATTTCATGTTCCAATCCCTTGGCCTTGGTAATAGAGAGACATGAATAGTGTCCAATTTTAACCAAAAATTTGAATGGATTGTTCGCCTTCTTTGTCTCTACCATTTCATGTGAGGACACCATTCTCCACCTCAACTCCATTACTGTTAGTTGATCATCCAAGTATCTCGGTAGTTTATATGGAGACCCTAAGTAGCCACTTATTTTTGTATAAGTGAATGTTCTAAATTGAGTATATGAGGTTCCATTCTTATCAATGTTTTTTTTGGCCCTCTTAGACATCTTATTCAAGCTTCTCAGAGGGTAGAAAACACTCATCATAATATTGAATAAATAATTATAAAATTTGTAGAAATTTTATATAAATCCATCCAAAGTTATTTCTAGATAAGTCTCATATATCCTCATTCCACTGAGATTCCTTGTGAGCCCATGGAATGCCCTATTATGCACTAGGATCTACATTAGATAAGAAGACATGTATAATGTACCTGTGAACTCCTCCTCTGAGTGGATTTCAACATGAAGCTACATCATCTACCTGTATAGGTTGTTAATTAAAATAATGGCCCAATCCAAATTATTTTGTTGCTTTAACACAAAAATTAAAATTATAAACATCTAAGGTTTAAACTTCTCTTTGGGGGGCATCCCATAAATTATGTCTACCATGGCAATCATGTACTGGGGTAATTCCCTAAATTCCATTAGTTTTAGACTCTTATACATTATGGACACCTTTTACCTTTTCTTAACTAGCCAATATGAGTTGATAATGTCCCATATCATTTTGTCATTCTTGTTTGCATACTCCTGACATTCCTCTAAGGAAAGTGTGATACTTTCAAGTTGGGGTGGAATCCTAAGCATGGTTTGAGAAATGCTACCATAGGGGTGATATAACTCATGTTAATATTTGAGATTGTTGGTGGAGGGTTTGGTTGTTTCAAGGCATTCAATAAAGCTACAAAGTCTAACCCCTGAACATCTATATCTTTGATTCCATCAAGAACATAAATGATGTTGCTTTTCACATATGTTATAGAAGATGCCATTGTTTCCTAACTCTCTATTACAACACTTTAAACTTGAAAAACATCTTCACTCTAATCACTCTTAAAATATATTTAAACTCCCTCAAGGGACATAATATAAGGAGCTAAAAGAACACTTACTAATAATCTATAGGGTTGTACACAATTGAAGCTAAAAATCTTTAAAGAAATTATTGTAATCACTCACTAGATAGAGAACTTTCATGTTTCATGTAGCTAGGGAACATATATAGTTTGAAGACATAATTAGAAGCTCTAAATGCAAAAGTTAAATATGAATGAAGGAAAATGTCTTAGTTATAATCCTTTACATTTAAAATTAGGGTTTTTATCAATTATTTTAAACATTATGACTAATTAAAAACTACCCCCTTTAGTCATTTGAGCTTGTTTTGAAAGAGGAAGGAGAAGGTGTAAATGTTTCCTTTATGTCATACAATCCTCTTTGCAACATGTGGATCCATTAAGTAAACTTTTCATTTTGATACTTTTTTAGGCTTCAAGGACTTTTTTCACCTTGCCCAACAAAAGGTAAGTGAGGTAATTTTCAAAATGGGTCTATATCTTAAAAAATCCTAAGGAACTACCATGTGTCCAAATTAGATTTTAGCTTGGACTCTCAGCCCAATTTTACCATTGCACCATCCTTCTTGATTATGGGGAAGGGTGTAAGATCCTTATGATCCTTGAAAATGCACTCATTACTTGTAAAAATAAATGAACAAGTAATTACTTTGTAAATTTGATGAATTTGACCTATGAATTTTCATGGGATAAAGTCTTAGGAGTCCCTTGAGATAACCACATGTCTTTCATTCAGCTCATTAGGCAATTTCTCACCTCATTCATCAAAACATGTTGAAGATGAAACTAAGTGATTTAATCCATGACCCTAGAACTTTTCTCCTTTGAGCACAAGGTAGACTTTTAATGTATGAAAAAAGACTTGGATTAATCTATATCTTTTCATAGCGAAACTTTCCAGCATGAAACCCCAAATAAAGATATCAGAACACAACATATTTACAAGAATGCCCTTTGGACTTTTGGAATGATTCTTAGAACCCTTGAAAGTGCCCTTTAGAACTATTGAAAGTGTCCTCCATCTTTAAAAATTGCCCTTTGGAAGTTTGGAAAATGTCCTTCACCATCCAAACTTATCCTTTAGACTTTTTTCTCAAGCAAAATGTTTGAAGGAAATGGATCTCTACTTAGCAGTAATTTTGCCAAAAGTACCTTTTGGGATTTTGAAATTTTCCTTCAGAATTTTTGTTAAGGGCACCTACCCTACAAAAATTCTGTTCAAACTTTCTAAAAGTGCCCTTTAGGATTTGTGTAAGTGTCCTCTAGATCAAAAATTATCCTTCAAACATTTTATAGACATCCTTCAAGAATTTTGTAAGGGCAAAATGTCCAAAGGAAATAATCCTTCAGACATTTTATGAAGGAAAAATGGCCCTTCAAAATTCTTGAAAATGTCCTTCATGATTTTTGTAAGTGTGATTTTCCATTTTAAATAACCCTTAAAAAAACTTGCAAGGGCAAAATTCCCAAAGGAAATAATCCTTCATATATTTTGTAAAGGCAAAATGGTCCTTCAAGGTTTATGAAAAGTGCCTTTGGCTGAAACAAATGACCTTTTAATTCCTTGAGATTTTTGTGTGGGTAAAATGCCCAAAGGGCAAGTGTACTTTGAATTTTTTATTGGGAACAAAAAATATGAAAAAATGACCTAAAACTAATGAAATATCCCTTTGGAAATTTTGTAAAACACTTAACCTGAAAGTGATAAGATATTGAATTCCTTCAAAAATTTTGTAGTGGATAAAATGTATAATGGAAATAAGTCTTCAAAATTTTGTCCAAGATAAAAAATCTAAAAACCTACTTTTGTTGAACGTTTTATTCATGAAAAAGGCCTAAAAATTCTAAGGGAAATAACACCTTTACCAAGCAAAGATAAGACAAAAGACTTAGAAAAAATATCCCAAATATTTAATTCTAAATAAGGCACAAATTAATTAGTGTAGATTTGGGCTCCAACATTGGCTATTATTTAGGGATGTGTACCCCCAATGGGTACATAAAGAACACCAAACTAGATGCCTATCCATTAAGCTATGGAATCAAATAATTTGCAACAAAGGGAAGGAAAACACACCATGGGTGAATGAAATTATAATACGTCATTTGAAGACAATAAGGAAGGAAAAGGAAAAACACAAACTGTATAGACACAACCCTAAATAGGGCAAAAAAATGCAAAGGGACTATACAACATGTACATATCTACATAAGATATAATGGACCTAATTTAGAAAGTGCTTAAAGTGTCTACCATTAATTGGTAGTTTGAATATTTCTCCATCAGTATCTCTAAGATAAAATGTATGGTTCCCTATTTGATAATCAATGGTGTAGGGATGCATCCATAGGGAATCAAATTTACCATGTTTTCCCTTATCTTCATATCTACTATCCTAGAGTACAACCAGATCACTAATTTTAAAAGCTCTCAAGTTGACCTTTTTATTAAAAATATTTTTGAGCCTTTCTTTGAACTTTTTATGCTTTTCATGAGCTTGTATATGAGATTCATCAAGCTCTAAAATCTAGTTGATTGCTTCCTTATAGTGGTTTACTTCTCCTTCATCCTCAGTCATTTGTTGCATAAACTAGTAAGTAGTTAATTGTAGATTAAGGGGTAAAATAACTTGACCTCCATAAATAAGATCAAAGGGGCTTCTTCCAGTAGACCTTTTAGGAGTCAACCTATCAGTCCAAACAACAAACTTCAATGTGTCACCCCATTTCCTTTTATTGGCATCCAGAGTCCTTTTAATAATATTTAATAAATTTTTGTTACTAGACTTGGCTTACCCATTTCCTTACAGATTGTGATTAGAGGCATATGCTAGATAAATCACATAATCTTAACATAATGTAACTAATTAGTTTTCTCTAAATAACATGGCATTATCATAGACAATTTTAACCAGCACTCCAAATTTACAAATCACATTATTTAAAAAGAAATCAATGACTACTGAGTGGGTTGATTTTCTAGTAGGGATTGCTTCAACCCATTTTATGAATTAATCAATGGCCACTAAGATCTAATTTTGAACACCACTTGAAGCATCTGATATTTCACCCATGAATTCCATTACCCACTACCTAAAAGGTCCCTCAACAAAAATTGGCTATAGGGAAAGTGATCCAGATGCTTTCATTCTCTTAGAGAATCATTGACATTCATCACATCTCCTTACCATAACAACAACATATTTAAATAGAGTGGGCCTCGAATAATAGGCCCTAAGAATATTTTGTATAGTGACTTTGGGAGTGAAGTTAATACCACACACACCACTATGGAAATCCATAACTAATTTGGAAATCTCATGTTCCACTAAGCATCTCAAGAGGACACCATCTGGGTTCTTCTAAGCCAGATCATCTTGAAATAGAAGATACTTTTAGGATATTAATTTCAAGGTTCTCATTTGATTTTTGTATAACTGGGAAGGATAATTTAGAGTCTTCAAATAATATACTATATCTTTATACCATAGAGATTGATTGTACTTGGATTCATGGCTGTCAACACCCCATTCTATATTATTCACCTCTTTAGCCTGAATGTTGGCTTTAGTCATCAGCTTGATGAGGCCCATACCTCTAACCAACCTAGTATTTTGTATCTTTAGATCATATTATTGACATTTATTGACCCATCGACATCTCTTGTTGGTGGTTTCATTTTGAGTTAATATGTCCTTTACCATAGTGTGAGGAACATAGGCCATGATCTTTGAACTCAAAATGTAGGATATAAACTATTTGGAATCCTTTAAGAGAGTAAAGGCTTGTTTTTCCATTATGGTATAGTTCAACTTAGATCCCTATAATGCCTTACTAAAAAGGTAATTGTCTACTCATGACCTTCATCATTCTTTTGTAGTAGCACTGAAGCAATAATATGTTCAGATGCAAATGAAAAGATCTAAAAATATTCTATATAGTCACAATTGGTAAGCACTAAGGTAGTTTTTAAAGAAACGATGATGTCATGAAATGATTTGGTAGCCTTTTCCTCCCACCTTATGGTTTGATCCTTTTTAAACATTAAAGTAATGGACAGAGTAATCTCTAAAAAATTGGGAACAAATCTTCTAACAAAGTTAATCTAGATAAAGAATGTTTGAATACCTTTCCTGGTCCATGGGATGGGTACCTTGTGAATGGCCTCTACCCTTTTAGGTTTTATCATCACACCTTACTTAGACACAATATACCCAAGTATTTTTGCCTTTTATACTCCAAAGTGGCACTTCCTAGGATTGAGGGAGATTATGAACTCCCTACTTGGAATCTTTCACCAACTTATTCCTATACCTTGTGTATCCTTATAGCATAAGGTCAAGATTCCCTTGATTTGGTCTTGCTTGATGTTTGAATTTTACTCGATATTCTTCAAGCCAAGTGGAAATATTCTGAAGCATGGTTTGATTTCATCTGATAATCTCTTTAAGCTAGTCACAAGACTTCTCATGTGATACTAATTGTTTTATTTTATCAATATTAAAGGACTCTTGTCATGCATTAATGAGGTTTTTTAGAGCAATGAGTATTGTCTCTTCCTCTAAATAAATTGCACCATCAATGCTTATCATCTTCCTAAATGAAACATCTATTTCTATTGTTGCATTCTTGAGGGACCACTCTTCTCCTTTCAAATTGAATATGATATCATTAAGCATTGCCAATCAATGCTTGATTACTAGTTGACATTCTCTAGGCTTCTCATGATCATTTGGATCAATAATATTTTTAGCTATCAAAGTATTTATGACCATTTTAAAAACCTCATCCATTTTTTGTTGAAATTCTTCCCAATTCTTAATGTCTACTTCATAGATAACCATTTGGGCATCACACTCCCTCTTATTATCCACTATATTATTCAAGATTTTCAATGCTGAGTGGAATATTTTTGTGGCCTTAGTGTGTAAATCATCTTGCCATTTTTTTGTTTCCCTTCCTGTATATTTCATTTCATTAATTTAGGTGAAATCAAATGATTATAATGAGAAGATAAGATTCTCTAAAGCTATACTAACAGTTGAAATTACTACCTTAGTCTCACTCATTATCTTTTGCAAGTACTAGATCATAGCCTAATTTTGTGCCTTTAACTCCTCCATGGTGGCTTTGTCCTTATCCATTTGATGAGCCCCCATGTTTGCCAAAACTTGTGAGCTATGATTTAACTCATTCCTTGATGTCTCACCTAGATTGTAGTTATAAACAGTATAACTCTTAAGGGGATTGTCTTTCTTTAAATCACCTTGTGGGGGAATGGCTATCTCCACATTTTTTTCTCCTTTAGCAATGAATATGGTTTTGGATTGTGTATTGGCCTTCTTGGGGGGTTTGGCCTTATACACTTGAGTGATCTTTACCACATTGATCTCCCAAATTTTGCTCATGATGTCCTTGTTTTCATTGACCCGTTTCTTGACCTAGAGAAGGGGTCTAGTCTAAAATCCCATTGATGTAGTGGACATTGATGTAGACCTTGAGATAGTGTAAGGTGGTGTCATTAGAGTACCCAATGTAAGAAGTACCATAAAAATGGGATGTAAAATCAACATAAACTATTCAATTTCTTGATCACTCTCCAACTCCTCACTACCTTGTTTATTCACTTGGGGTCCTCCTTTAAGGTTTAGATCTATTTTCTCTAAAACTTTAAATTTTATCCTATATTGGTGAGTCTCCTTAAGTAATTTCTCAATGGAACTCCCTTGTGTTATTGACTGACTATAAGGTTTCATAACCACTTCACCTTCTCTATTCACCTAAGCTTTAAGTAGAGATGAGATTATGGTGGCTTCATTATTACCTTTAGGCAACTTTCCACCAATCATGACCTCTAAAAGTTTATTCTATATTGGATCATGAACTTTGATGAAAGGAAGGAAACTTCAAGTTACTTATATTACAACAACACTACCTAAAGTACCTTCCTCAACACCTTTATTATATTAGTCCAATTCCCTATTTATCTGTATATGGGTGAGGGCACCCATTTGTAGGTTTACTCCCCAACATTATTATATAATATCCTTATCTAGTGCTAAACTTGACACCTTTGGAGGGGAAGGGATAACTAGTGATACTTTTGAAACTAATTGTTGGCCTTCTTATTCAACCACCACCTTAGTATTAGTGGTCACTTAAATATTATACTCTGGTTCCACCTTAGCTTTCTCATTAGATTTATTAATTTCTTAAAATTAACCTTGATTATCCTATCATAGTGGTTGGGTAATGACATTTTCAACAAACATCTTTGTATATGATGAGATCATTTATTTTTCTTGAGGGGCCTAAACTTGAGTGGAAACCTCAATCCCAACTTGCACAACATATTCAAAAGAAATAGGGTCACTTGAGGGTAGAATTTTTACTCATTACCCTTACCTTTCACTCCTAAGGGATCCTCTTATGTAAATAAACTAACCATCGGGACCTTTACTGGGGTCTAGGGTCTTTCCCTCAAAGTTATCATCCCAACTTTCACTTGTGGAGGAGTGAATGCTCATTATTTCTTTATCATCTTAGCAATGGGCCTATCTTCATATGATTCTTCTTCTTCACTCATATCTCTTAACCTTTGAGCATATGAGGATTGATACTCTTTCCTTTTCAAGGGAAGTTACTTAAAAGGTAAGTCCTTATATACAAGCTCCTTCTTTTTCTTAGGAATCCCAATTGGAGGCTACAGAGCCCTCTTGACTCTTTTTTCCTTGGGTTTATCTACCTCTTCTTCACTTTCTCTCTTCCTTGAGTAAGTCATAAGAAGGAAAACTACTAGCTATTGTGCTAGTGGAGCCATAGGTGGAGCAAGTGGAATAATAGCTGAACTGACTACTAGGGTGGTTTTTGGGATGGTTGGTACTATTGGGGCTCCCTATAATGTAATGGATATTAGGGTGGCACTAGCTAATGTAACCTCCCTAATGGTGATCTTATCCTGATTCATAGCTAAACTAGTTAATTTTGAGAAAGATAGTCCTACTTTAGACCATGATGTGGATATAGACTCCATATTAATTGGTTTAGTGAAGTAAACATCACCAACCTTGCTTTTTCCTTTGCCCTTCACCATTGGTGGTGGAGTTGAGGAAATACCACTGTAAAATGGGATGAAACCCTTCAACTCCTAAACTTTCTAGAGTAAGTGGAGGGAAGGGGTGTCATAGGCACTAATATCAACCCCATATTCCTTCAACCATTTGAAGGTTCTTCTCATGATTGCTATGGCCCTCCATGATAAGGAATCATTCTCTTTAGCTTGTAAATTCTACTTGTGAGATGGCTTGGGTTTCAATATTGGACTTATTATAAACTATATATAGTGTCTTCTTATCATCCTCCATGTCTTTTAAGATGAGGGAAATAATATAAGCAATGACTTATTACACTATTAGCCTTATGAAGTCTAGATTTATGACATATTCCTTGATAGTGCAATCAAACTAGATGACCTCATAATGTGATTGATGTAGAATCACACTAGTTGTTGTGTTCACCCACCATTTGATAGCATAGCTTAGCCTGGGTGGCATATTGTCAATCACATATTGGCCCATTTCTTGTTCCAATCCCTTGGCCTTGGTAATAGAGGGACATTAATAGTGTCCAATTTTAACAAATAATTTAAAGGGATTGTTCACCTTCTTTGCCACTATCATTTCATGCGGGGGCACCATTTACCAACTCAACTCCATCACTACTAGTCAATCATCTAGGTATCTCAATAGTTTATATGGAGACCCCATGTAGCCAATTATTCTAATATAAGTGAATGTTCTAACCTAAATATATGAGGTGCCATACTTATCAATGGTTTCTCTCACCCCCTTAGACATCTTGTTAAGGCTTCTCAGAGGGTACAAGACACTCATCATAGTATTGAAGAAATAATTATAGACTTTGTATAAATTTTGTCTAAATCCATCCAAAGTTATTTCTAGATAAGTCCCATATATCCTTGTTCCACTAGGATTCCTTGTGAGCCCATAGAATGTCCTATTATGCACTAGGTTGTACATTATCTATGAGGACATGTAGAATATACTTATGAACTCTTCCTTTGAGTGGATTGCAACTTAAAGCCACATCATCTACCTATGTAGGTTGTCACTTAAGATGGTGGCCTGATTCAACTTATTTTATTACTCCAACACACATTAAAATTATAAACATCAAAGGCTCAAAATTCTTTTTGGTGGGCATCCCATAAATTTTGTCTACCATGGTAATCACGTACTGGGGAAATTCCCTAGATTTTTCTAGTTTTAAACTCTTGGACATTCTAGATGCCTTTTTCCTTTTCTTAACTAGCCAACAAGAGTTGACAATGTCCCATATCATTTTGTTGTTCTTGTCTACATAATCTTGGCATTCCTCTAGGGAAAGTGTGATACTTTTAGGTTGGGGAGGATTTTGAAGCATGGTGTTGAGGGCCAAAAGATTGAAAGATAAAACAACTAATTGACTTCAATAAAAAATAGTCCTAGTATCTAGTTGATACACTCTAACACACGCAATCATTAGTTCTAAGTATGGGGCATCCAAGGGAAATACTAACAGAGGGGTGATATAACTCATGCTAATATGTGAGATTATTGGTAGAGGGTTTGGTTGTTGTAAGTCATTCAATAAAGCTATAAAGTCCAACCCGTGAACATTTATATCCTTAATTTTATCAAGAACATAAATGATGTTTCTTTTCATAGATTTTATAGAAGATGCATTATTTCCTAGTTCTATATTGCAACACTTTAAACTTGAATAAATTCTTCACTCTAATCACCCTCAAAATATCTTCAAACCCCCTTAAGGGACATAATACAAGAAGCTAGAAGAACACTTATTGATAATCTAGAGGGATGTATGCAATTAAACTGGAATATCTTTGAAGAATTTGCTATAATCACTTACTAGATAGAGAACTTTCATTATGCTCATAAATAGGGCACATAGATAGCTCAAAGACATAATTAGAAGCTCTGAATGCAAAAGGTAAACATGAATGAAGGCAAATGTCCTAGTTATAATCCTTTTCATTTCAAATTAGGGTTTCGTTAATGATTTAAAACATAATGAATAATTAAAAACTACCCCCTTTAGCCATTTGATATTCTTTAGAAAGAGGAAGGAGAAGGTGAAATTTTTTCCTTTATAGCAGGCAATCCTCTTTACAACACGTGGATCCATATAAGCAAACTTTTCATTTTGATGCTTTTTGACCCTTCAACGACTTTTTTCACCTTACCCACCAAATGGTAAGCGATGCAATTTTAAAAAAGGGATAAAATCTTGAAAAACCTTAAGGACATGTCATGTATCCAAATTAAATGATATCTTGGACTCTCAGCCAACTTTCACCCTTGCACCATCTTTCTTGATTATGGGGAAGGGTGTAAGATCCTTAAAAATGCACTCATTACTTATAAAAAGAAATGAATAAGTCATTACCTTGTAAATTTAATGAATTTGACTTGGGAATTTTTATGAGATATGGTTTTAGGAGTCCCTTGAGACACGTATCTTTCATTCAACTCATTGGGAAATTCCTCACCTCATTCATCAAAACATATTGAAGATGTAAATCAGTAATTTCATCAAGGGCCCTAGAACTTTTCTCCTTTGAGAAAATGGTATAAATTTAATGTATTCAAAGAGACTTGGATTTATCTCTATCTTTTCACAGTGAAACTTCCCACCATGAAACTTCAAAAAAAGATATCGAAACATAGCAAATTTACAAAAATGCCCTTCAGACTTTTGGAATGGTCTTTGAAACTCTTGAAAGTGCCCTTTAGAACTATTGAAAGTGCACTTTGGAACTATTGAAAATATTTATAAATTTCCCTTTGGGAGTTTTACAAATGTCCTTCACCATCCAAACTTATCCTTCACAATTTTTGCTTGAGCAAAATGGCCAAAGGAAATGGACCTCTACTCAGTAGGAATTTTATTGAAAGTACCTTTCAGGATTTTGAAAATATCCTTCAAATTTTTTGTTAAGGTCACCTACCCTAAAAAAATTCCCTTCAAAATTTTTGAAAGTGCCCTTCAAGATTTGTATAAGTGTCCTCTAGATCCAAAATTATACTTTAGACATTTTTTAGACACCCTCTGGGAATTTTTCAAGGGTAAAATGCTCGAAGGAAATAATCCTTCAGACATTTTGCAAAGGCAAAATGGCGTTCAAAGTCTTGAAAATGTCCTTTGGGATTTTTGTAAGTGTCCTTCACCTTTAAAAATTACCCTTTGAGAAATTTTCAAGGGAAAAATGCCCAAAGGAAATAACCCTTCAGATATTCTGCAAAGGTAAAATGGCCCTTCAAGATTATTGGAAAGTGCTTTTGGCTGAAACAAATGGCCTTTCAATTCCTTCAAGATTTTTGTGTAGAAAAAATGCCCAAAGGGAAAGTGACATTCAGAATTTTTACCATGGAATTTTTTTTTGAAATAAATGACCTGAAACTAATGAAACATCCTGTCAAAAAATTTGTAAAACACTTAGCCTGAAAGTGATAAAACATTGAATTCTTTCAGAACTTTTGTAGTAGATAAAATGTCTAACATAAATAAGTCTTCGAACTTTTTTCCAAGATAAAAAAATTGAAAACCTACTTTTGTTGGACATTGTGTTCATGAAAAAGGCACAAAAATTCTAAGGGAAATAACACCTTCACCAAGCAAAGACAAGACAAAGGACTTAACAAAAATCTCCCAAATCTTTTAATTCTCAATAGGGCATAAATTAATTGGTGTAGATTTAGGCCCCAACACCAATTTTACCCTATGTTTTATAACCTTTGAATCCATGGATTGATATGTTTATTATCTAATTATTATTACTTTGATTTAAGATTTATGAAATATACTAGTTATGAGACAGTGATGTGTTGATTAGTTTACATGATGTAATAGTTGTAATTTCTTATTTTGTACATTGTGGATGTATTTTTGTTAGTTTTGTATCATTGGTTGATATATATGATGAATCATACTAACTAACTACTTGTTATGATGTGGATGTTGGATTTATCTTTCCTTCACAACATGACAAGGGAGAGAATCATTAGAGAGGATGGAGTAGATGGGATGATTGGGGATGATAAAGGAATTGCTAGTGACCCAAACTCACACACCATATTATAATAACTTAACTCTTTTGTTTGATATAGTTAGTTAGTTAGTATGATTTTGAATACTTATGTATTTCTATAGTGATCATATTTTGAATTATATATTTAAATTATTGATTTCATTATTCTATAGTTTATGGTTAGTTTTAAATGATGATTTCTTTAATATTATTGTGATCATTATGTTTGTATGACATTATTATTTAACAAACTAGTAATTGATATTATTTAATGCATATTTTTAAAGATAATTGAAGACATTTAAATTAGTCTATAAAGTATATCCGACAAGAAAATTCATAAATATAACATCATACTATTTGAAATATAGGTTTGATAATTATTATTATGTTAACATATAAAATATTATCTAGTTTGGTAAAAATCAATAATGGCTTAGGCAATCCTCATTTTAAACTCATAAATAAATGTTTGGTAAGTTAAAATTCTAATTACCTATGTGGAATATCCTAGTTAAATGTTACAATGTATACATAGTAAACATATTGTTAAATGACTTGCAAAGTTCTAGTTAACATTGGCTTTGTTAATAATTGGCATACTTATCTAGTTTTTACATGAAGACAACCTTTGAATGGTTTGGTTATTAAGAAATGTTTAATTAATTAGAAGATTCGATGGAAAGGATTTGTATAACTTAAATTGGACTTGAGTAGTTTTTTGGTGATCTCATGTTTTTGAGTCAAAATAAAGGACAGCATGATTATTGACTGTAGAGTTTGGTTATTTCAAACTTAGCATGATTCAGATTAACATTAGTCACCACCATTGACTGTTATGTGTAAAATGGCATGCGAAGAGAATGGGGTGGTATAATTAGAAGGAAAATGGTTTTAATAAGGAAATATTTGAAATTTTAAAATAAATATGGAGACAAAAGAGGAAAAGATATAGAGATAGAGGAAGCAAGCATAATTAAGAGAATTTGACAAATCAAGAAGAACCAGGCAAATTCATCCTTCAAGAAAATATATTACAAGGTTGAATTTGTAATTTATATTTCTAAGTGTAATATTATTTGAAAATGGATATGGGTTTTAAATTTTTTATGGTTTGATAAATCCAATAAACCCAAAGTTTAGATCAATGTTGTAAGTTGCTATATTATTTCAATCATGACCATGATTTTATTAAAAACCCAATTCAATTTAGAAGCCCAATGATTTGATTGTGTGGTGTCTTCCTAAATGAATAGAATAGTCTTCATATTATTCATTGAGCTATCCTAAGATAATGGGATTTTGGTTGGCCTTGATAAAATTTTGTGTTAGAAACTAGAAATTGTTATTGTAATAAAGTTTATAGATACTTTTATAAAATAGTGACATCATATACTTATATATAACAATTATTGTATTTTAATAGTTAAGAGGTGTATACATACATACATACATACATACATACATACATACATACATACATGTGTGTGTGTGTGTGTGTGTGTGTGTGTGTGTGTGTGTGTGTGTGTGTGTGTGTGTGTGTGTGTGTGTGTGTGTATTTCAAAACTGAGATGTTATATCTAAATATCCCATAGATAACCAACTGAGTAGTGGTTGAGTAAGTTATTTTAAGATGTCTATTTTTTGGAAGGTGTGACATATCAGACAGAGTCTTAAATCCTTAATTAGAAATTTGGATTCCAAAGTAAATAATCTATCACATAATAGTATTTAGTCTTAAGGCTAGGTAAGCTATATTTTATATAATTATGGTCAGTGCACATATATTTGACTTAAGACTATGCATTAGATTGTAAATCAAACTTTCTCTTAAATATAAAAATATAAGCAAGTTGTATATAATATATATCATTATGATTACATATTTATTTTTTATAAAGACTACACACTTATTTGTGTAAAAAAATTATATTTAGATCGAGTCATGAGAATAGTTTATCTTAATTTGAAAATGTTTTCTGAGTAAGATCATGTGAACCCAAGATTATAACCTTGAGATATATTAAAGGTTATTAATATGTTCACTAGTAATTATAAGCATAGTTTGTATAAACAATAAAAAACTCAATTTGAGGAAATGTGTATATATTATATTATTAGCTTAGTTGAGAAAGATTTGTTATGAATAGAGATATGAAACTAATTACAAATTAGAACGATTTCAAACATAATTTGTGTTTGTCTAGTATAACTCGACTGAGTACAAAATCCTAAATTAGTTTATTGAAAATGTAAAATATAGGCTTGATTTTTTATGCATTTTAAAGGATAAAATTGAGATCCTAGACTAATTGAGATTTAGGTTTATTTAATGATCTCATATATTAGATGAATTTATAAAACAAGTACTATTGATTATATTTGAGTATGAAGTTTACTTTTATAAAGTATGTTAAAAGGTTGATTATTTGATAAACTGTGTGTGTGTGTGTGTGTGTGTGTGTGTGTGTGTGTGTGTGTGTGTGTGTGT
Organism: Torreya grandis; assembly: GCA_037957365.1. Classification (NCBI taxonomy): domain Eukaryota; kingdom Viridiplantae; phylum Streptophyta; class Pinopsida; order Cupressales; family Taxaceae; genus Torreya; species Torreya grandis. Next base: position 1,618,241 of record JARHVA010004189.1, read on the forward strand.
GTGTGTGTGTGTGTGTGTGTGTGTGTGTGTGTGTGTGTGTGTGTGTGTGTGTGTGTAAGTATATATCAAAATAAGTATGTATGGAAATATTTTAAGATCATTTGAGGGAAAACTCAAATTTTCAACATGACTGTGTATGTTTGAATGTCTATGAAAAACTTTCAAACAAAATTAAAAATTAAATTATTTGGTCTATTCTTTGATGTCTTACTTGTTTTCATATTCGGTGAATACCAATATAAAACTAGTTGTGGCTAGAACTATAAACTTTAGTTTGTTTAAACCTTATGTTACCTATGAAAATTGAGAATTTGTGACTCTTGTGTGAATCATACCTAAATGGTATGATCATATATGGAATTTATTCTATCATATTTGTATATATGTAATAATAGCATGTGATTAGATTCATTATATAAATTTTATGGACAAAATGTATGAATATGATTATTTACATTCTTATCATGTCTTTACTTCTGCTAATAAGAATAATCTGATTGAATATTTAGATTTTATACTATGCTATATATGTAATGGATCCTACATTGATGATGCTAATTAGGTAGTGAGATGGAATTCAATAGCCTATATAGCACTACCAATGTTGAATATAGATAATCTGATCAAGTGGTGTGTTATGAAATTGACCAATCTGAGTGACTATGTTATTTGAAAACTTTGGCCAGAGTAATGTTAGAAATTATCATTTGATATGTTTGATTTTCATGTTATGCGATATCATATTAGAAATGTATTTTTTTATGGTACACATCATGTAATAGAAATCTTACAATACCCAACTTACTTGCACGTCTCTCTAGATTCCCATGCCATTACCATCTACCTATCCATGAAGGGAGGGCCATTCTCTGATAGGGGATTATGTGGGTGATCAATAGTCTATGGTTGGTATGAAAAAGTACTTGAATATTTCTCTCCCTCCCCACTATAGTACTTACTTGGAAACTACACCATATATTATCAAAGATACATGAGTTGGTTTGACTTGAGATCTAGAGATCTTGGTATCTATTTATTGTATTAAAGTTGAATGCTTGATGGAAATGTAATTGTATTATATTTTTTATACTTGAATAATATTTGTTGTATTATTAGACCAGTCATGGTTGAGTCTTAATGTATTTAATTTCCTTGCAGTTGTAATATGTTATATTGCATTCACTATTAGAATTTGGAATTGTTATTATTCTAAGTTATTGATAATTTAATGATTGGCTAAGTTGTTAAGTATCACTATGGTATGAGTGTGAATGAACTTTAAGTAATTAGTTTTTTTTAATTATTGAATTATTCTAAGTACAATTTGAGGGGTTGTAACATGTGGTATCATAGCTTAGGCTTGTACTCTAGGACTTAATGAGTCTGCTAACATTTTTATATATTTTTATTTAGTGAGAAAGAAGAATGGTGAAAACTAGAGCATTGGGTGTGGAACCTTTCAATGTTAATGATAATAACCCTCCAAATTATCCTAACTTAATTGTTGCCAAGCATTTAACAAAGTTGGATTAGATTCTCATAGCCATGAATGGTACCAAGGATCGAATCATAGCCCTGAAACAAGAAATTTATGGCTAAGGTGAGGAAGAATATCAGGAAAAACTTGTTGAGCACCCTACTGAGAAAAACACACTAGAAGATGTGAGAGCTCATGTATTTGTAGAGTTGTCTAGGGACATGAAAAAGGTGAGTCCACCTAAGTTTGATGTAACTATTATAGTTAATGGAATTGAAGCATGGATGATAGAGATGGAGAAGTATTTTGAGATTCAAAACTATTTTGAATTTACAAAAGTAGTTTGGGGATCTTACCAATTGGATATTAAGGTACAAACTTGGTGGGCCAACAAGAAGTTGGAAATTAACCTTAAATCAACCACCAAAACTTGGGAGTAGTTTATGACATTTTTTATGGCATAGTGGCTACCACAACTTTATTTTAATTAGAAGCTCACATATTTCTAGAATCTAAAGTAGGGAGATTTGTTGGTGAATGAGTACTGGGAGCAGTTTACCAAAATTCTAAAGTAGTACCTCAGTACCATGTGAATAGAGGTTCATAATCAAGAAGTTTATCATGGTATTAAAACCCTAAATTGGTGGTGAGGTAGATGTTCATGAAATTTATACCATGGACCAAGTCTTCAAGAAGGTAGTGAAGTAGGAGTAAAAGTTGAATTCTCTTTCCCAGGTCAAGGCAAAGTTCAAGAAAAAGTTTAGAAGTTCTAAGACAAATTTTAAGAATAATAACTAGAAGAAAAGGAGTGGATACTCCAAGGGATAGTCTAAGAACTAGAATGCCAAATTCAACAATGGATCCGATAATAAGAAACTAGGTAATGGATTCAAAGGAAGTTTCAAGGTAAACCCATAAATGGATAGGAAAGGTCCAATTGGAGGCTATTTAAATTATGAAGGAGACCATTATACTCATGAATAAACTCAAGAAAAGTCAAAGAACAAGGGTCCTAATTATTAGTAGGGCAATTTTTAACAATGTATTCATGTAACAATTGATAATTGGCAAGCCAAATTTCAAGCATCACCCATAGAACTATCAGGTATTTTGTTTGAACATCCAATTTATATTTTGATAGATACATGGGCTAATTAATTTTGTATATCTCTTACAATAATTATCAAGTTTCTTATTAAAGATGGATATATGGAAAATATATGGTCAATATAGTATGGGATTGAATCAAAAGTCATGGTTGACAAGTGTCTTATTGGAGTAGTGATTGGGTTCCCTTAATTTAAAACTATTGTGGATATATATGTAGCACCACTAGGTTCATATGAATTGATCCTAAGCGTCAATTGGCTTGATAAACATAAGGCTAAGGTTTATTGTTATTTAAATAAGGTTGAGTGTCTTGATGATTTTGAAAATTAAACACAAATTTAGGGCGAAAAGAAAGAGTTGAGGCTTAGGTAGATATATGCAATGAAACTTAGGAGGGCTCAAGAAAAAGGGTGACAAGCACTGATCATCAATATAAATTAAATGGAAGAACCTAAGGAGTCATCTCTCAAGGATTACTAATTTCTTTGATATTTTCATGATGTGTTTCTAGAATAATTATCAGGTTTAACTCTTAAATGTGAATTCAATTTCTCTATCAAAATCATACATAGATCAGAACCATAGTATAAGGCACCATATAAGATGAAAACCATTGAATTAGTTTAATTCAAGGCTCAAGTCCAAGAATTGTTGTCAAAGGGGTTGATTAGACCTAGTCTGTCACCATGGGGTAAACTAGTTATTTTTGTCAAGAAGAAGGATGGTACTCTTAAACTCTACATTGATTGCAAAATGTTGAATAAGGAAAATATTAAAAATATGTATTTGATACCTCGTATATATGACCTTTTTGATCAAATGTGGGGAGCAACAGAATTTTATAAGATAGATCTTAGAGTAATATATCATCAATTGAGGACTCAAGATGAGGATTTTCTAAAAATAGTTATCAAAACTCATTATGGGAATTATGAGTTCATGATGTTACCCTTTGGGTTGATTAACACACTAGCAACATTCATGAATCTCATGAATAGTGTGTTCAAATATTTTTTAGATCATTTTATTTTGATCTTTTTGGATGACATTCTTATATATTCTAAGAATCAAGAGGAGTATCTAAAACATCTGGAATGTGTTATGTAATGGTTTTAGAAGTTCAAATTATATGGTAAGTTATCTAAGTAAACATTTTTCTAAAATAAGGTACAATATATAGGGCATATTATTTTTGTAGATGGTATTTTTGTAGATCTTGCTAAGATAAGAACCATTATGGAGTGGTTGGCACTGAGAAATGCACATGAGGTAAGAAGTTTTATGGGATGTAATAGTAATTTATAATTTTTTCAAGATAGATAAACCAAATATGTCCTTACAATGGAACAACCAAAAGTTTTTTCGGTCAAATAAGTGTGAAGTATATTTTCAAGAATTGAAAAGAAGACTTATTTTAGCATCATTATTTAGAGTTTTCAATACCAATGGTTAGTTTTAGTGATCATATATGCATCAAGAGAGGGTTTAGGTGGAGTGCTTATACAAGATGGTGGAGTGATTGATTTTGAATCAAGGAAGATGAAAACTTATGAGGTGAATTATGGCCCTTATGATCTTGAACTTGTAAAAATTATTCATGCTTTGTAAGTTTGATGACATTATTTGTTGGGAAAACCATCTGAGCTCAAGACTAATAACTTAGGAATCAAATACATCTTCACCCAACCAAATTTGAATGCTCATCATATATGTTTGTTAGAGTTTATTTTCAACTATAAAATTAATATCAATTACATTAAAGGTAAAGAGAAAATAGTAGCTGACACTTTGAGTCGTAGAAGGTAGATAAAAACTATAGCTACTATCAAGAGTACTTTTATGGATCATGTGATTGAGTTCTCACTAGGAGATGAATTCTATGACCAAGTCAAAAAAGCATTATCTATAAATGCTTAAAATCCTTGGTATAAAAGATTTAATTTTGAGAGTGATGGTCTTCTGGGTTTCAATGGGAGGATGTATGTACCAAATCAAGAGAGTTTGTGGAGCATAGTGTTAAAGGAGTTACGTAATGCCCCATATTTAGGACATTCAAGAGTAACCAATCTCATGAAAAAGCTTTAACCTTTATATTTCTAGAAGGGAATTAAGAAAGATGTGGTAGATTTTGTGTCATGTTGTTTGGAATGTCAATGAGTGAAAGTTGAACATGTGCACCCATATGGATTGTTATATTTGCATGATATACCATAGTGGAAGTTGTAGGTGATTAGTATTGAATTTGTCCAAGGTTTACCAATGTCATGGAATAATCATGATACGATCTTGGTATTTATTAATAAACTAACCAAGGTGGATTATTTCATACCAAGAAATTTGATAGATGATGTACCTACACTTGCAAAGAGGTTTGTAAAGGAAGTGTATAGGTTGCATGGATTTCTAGAAAAGATGATTTTGGATCATGATCCAAATATGACTTCTAGTTTTGGGTAACTTCAAACTTAGCTTTGGGTACACAACTAAGTTTCAACATTGTATATCACCCAGAGACTCATTATCAAACTGAGTAAATCAAGTGTTAAAGGATCTTCTATGTATGTATTGCATGAATCATCAATAAAAATGGGAATATTATTTTCCATTGGTTGAGTTTTCATACAATAATTCATACCAATCAAATTTAAAGATGGCATCTTTTGAGGCACTATACGGAAGGAGGTGTAGGACACCAATTAGTTGGGACAAGTTAGAGGACAAGGTAGCCTTTGGGCCTGAGATGATTTTAGAAATATAAGATCAAGTTACATTAATTAGTAATATATTGGCTAAGGATAATGATATACATAAGATTTATGATGATTTGAAGATAATAGATAGGTGATTTTCTATTGGTGATAAAGTGTTCTTATGAGTTAAGCCACAGAAGAGCTTGATTAAATTTGAGAAGTCATCAAAAAATATCACTAAGATATGTGAGACCCTTGAAAGTGTTAGATTTGATCAATCCTATAACATATTGGCTTGCATTTACATCATCCGTAACTTTATTACATAATTTTCTCCATGTATCTTATCTTAAAAATTATATAGTTGATCCTTCACATGTTTTAGATTGGAATGCTTTATAGATTCTAAATCTCAGGGGGGTCATGGTAGAACCAATCAGAGTAATTGACACTCACAAAATTCATTTGTGTAATAGAGAGGTGTCACAATGTAAGGTCTTATGGGACCAATAATCTAAGGATAGTGTTCCTTAGGAAGATTATGATGAGTTCTATAGACTGTTTCCACATTTGTTTGCATGATTTGATATTAGATATTATGTTTTTATTTTTGTTAAACCCTTTTGATATTCAAAACTATTATTTGAATAAGTGCCTTTGGGGAAATGAATGGTTTTAAGGGGAAGGATGTTACATCCCAATTTTATCTTGTGTTTTATAAACTTTGAATTTTTGGATTAATATGGTTATTATCTAATTATTATTAGTTTGATTTGAGCTTTATGACATATACTCGTTATGGGATAGTGATATGTTGATTAGTTTACATGATGTGATAGTTATATTTTCTTATTTTGTACATTATGGATGTATATTTATTAGTTTTACAGCATTGGTTGATATATATGATGACTTAGATGAACTACCTACTTGTTGTGAGGTGGATGCAGGATTGATCCTTCCCTTGAAGCATGATGAGGGAGAACATCATCAAAGAGGATGGAGTAGATGGGACTATTGTGGATGACAGAGGAATTGCTAGTGACCCAAAATCACACACCCACAATAAAATAACTTGGTAATTCTTTTGTTTGATCACATTAGCTAGTTAATATGATTTTGAGTATTTCGTCAGTGATCATTTTTTAGATTATGAATTTAAGTGAGTTATTCCATTATTCTATAGATTATGGTTAGTTTTTAATGATGATTGCTTCATTATTGTTGTGATTGTTGTGTTTGTGAGACATTATGACTTATCAAATTAGTAATTGATATTATTTAATGCATCTTTTTAAAGATAGTTAAATATATTGAAATTAGTCTATAAAATAGATTTTACAAGAAAATTCATAAATATAACATCATAATGTTTGACAATTATTCTTATGTTAACATTTGAAATATTGTCTAGTTTGGTCAAAATTGATAATGGTTTAGACAATCCTCATTTTAAACTCATAAATAGGATTTTGCTAAGTTAAAATACTAATTACCTATGTAGACTATCCTAGTTAAATGTTACAATGTTTAGATAATAAACCTATTTCTAAATGACTTGCAAAGTTTTAGTTAACATTGGCTTTATTAATAATTGGCATACTTATCTAGTTTTTTCCTAAAGACAACCTTCAAATGGTTTGGTTATTTTTAAATTTATAATTAATTGGAAGCTTCAATGGAATGGATTTGTATAACTTAAATTAGACTTGAGTAGTTTTTTGGTTTATTTTGAGTTGGAATAAAGGACTGCATGATTATTCAACTATTTTAAACTCAACATGACTCAGATTAGCATTGGTCATAATCATTGATTTTTATGAGTAAAATGTAATGTAAAGAGAATATGGTGGAAAATTGGAAGAAGAAAGGTTTTAAGAAGGAAATATTAGAAGTTTTATAAAAAAATGTAGATATAAGAGGAGATACAAAGATAGAGGAAATAAATGTAATTAAGGGAGTTTGACAAAGCAAGAAGAGCTAGAAAAATTTGTCTTATAGGTAAATATTTTACAAGGTTGGTTTTATAATTTATAGTTTTGAGTGTAATATTATTGGAAAATGGATATGAGTTTTACATTTTTTATGGTTTTATAAATCCAATAAACCCAAAGTTTAGATCAATGTTTTAGGTTGTTATATTGTTTCAAACATGACCATGATTTTATTGAAAGCCTAATTCAATTTAGAAACCCAACAATTTTACTTTGTGGTGTCTTCCTATATGAGCTATCCTAAGGACAACGCAATTTTTACTAGCCTTGATAAAATTCTATGTTAGAAACTAGAAATTGTTATTATAGTAAATTATGTATATTTTATAGAACATCAATTCATATACTTATATATAACAACAATTATATTTTAATAGTTAATAAGTGTGTGTGTGTGTGTGTGTGTGTGTTGCAAAACTGCGTCATTATATCTCAGTCTCCCAAAGATAACCAACTAAGTAATGGTTGAGTTAGTTATTTTTAAGATGTATATTTGTTAGAAGGTGTGATGTATCAGAGGGAGTCTGAAATCCTTGATTAAAAATTAATATTATAAAGTAAATAATCTATCACATAATAGTATTCAGTCTTAAGGCTAGGTATCTTATATTTTATATAACTATGGTATGTGCACTTATATTTGACTTAATATTGCATATTATATTGTAAACCAAAATGTCTTAAATATAAAAATATATAAAAGATACATACATACATACATACATATCATTATGCCTACTTATTTCTTTTGTATAAAAACTATGCACTTGTTTGTGTAATAGATTTATATTTAGATCAAGTCATGAGAATAGTTTATTCTAATTTGAAAATGTTTTCCAAGTAAGATCATTTTAACCCAAGATTATAACCTTGAGATATATTAAAGGTTATTAATATGTTCACTAGTAATTATGATCATAGTTTGTATAAACATTTAAAAACTTGATTTGAGGAACTGTGTGTATAGTACCTTGTTGGCCTAATTGATAAAGATATGTTATGAATAGAGATGTGAAATAAATTAAAAATTAAAAGGATTTGAAATATAATTCTTGTTTGTCTAGTATAACTTGACTGAGTACAAAATCTTGAATTAGTTTATTGAATATGTAAAATGCATGCTTGAGTGCTTATGCATTTTAAAGGATGGAATTGAGATCCTAGCCTAATAGAGATTCTAGTTTATTTGATGATTTCATATGTTAGATGAATTTATAAAAAAATTACTATTGATTATATTTGATTATGGAGTTTACTTTTATAAAGTATGTTTAAAGGTTGATCATTTGATAAACCATATATATATATACCTATGTATTAAGTATTTATATATAAGTATATATCACAAGAAGTGTGTATGGAAATACTTTAAGATCAATTAAGGAAAACTCAGCTTTGCAACATGACTATATATGTTTGAATGTCTATGAAAAATTTGCAAATATAATTACAAATTAAATGCTTTGGTCTATTGTTTAATGTGGTAATATCGTATTATTATTTTTGGGCATACTTATTTTCATATTTGATGGATACCAATATAAACCTGGTTGTGACTAGAACCAAAAATTGTAGTTTGTTTAAACATTATTTTTGACACTTGGATTTGCACCCTTGAGGAGATGCTTAGCTCTCCTCATCCAAGTAGAAAAATGGAATCATATCTCTTTCTATGGGTGATAATTCTATAGATGAATCTCTATATTAGGGGTTAGCTCCCCTTGATGCACCTTTGAATCTTTTTATAAACTAACACTATGTATGAAAAGGGAGAAGGAAAAAAATTAAGGAAACAAGTGGTGATGCACCAATATTTGATATCCTCTCACTTTACTAAAATCACTACTTAAAGACTAACAAAGTTTCTTCGTATAAAACTCACAATTCTTTGTGCATTATCACATCAGGGTTTCACATGTTAGATTCGAGAAGGTATTTGACATTTAAGAGAGTAACAACCAATTCCCAAAAAGAATATAATATTAAACCACTTATTAAATGTCTATACACTTATGAGATAATACTAACAAGGACCTATAACAATACTCTTTCTGCATAGTTGGTAGGCAATCAAGGATAACATGTTAGGAAAGATAGCTTTCGCTAAACAAGAGCAACATGATTTAGACCAATACACAATGGTGTAAAATATTAGTGGAAAATGACTTGTATTATTTATTCAAGAGTTACCAGTACAAATATGGCTAGAGTTTCACTATAACTAATGGAGGCTCCTAATGAATATAAAGAATACATATATATACCCTTGAGAAAGAGATCGAATAAAGGGAAGCCTAAAAATGATTCAAACATGTATCAACTTGAGATTAGAACATTTATGCTAAATTTTATAAGATTTTCTCTTCATGGTTACACTAGTAGAATTAAGATATTCCAAACTATGTTTTGCCATAAATGGATCCATTGGTTGTGTTGGGTGAATATTTTGTCGACCAACTAACTGGTGAGCAAAATAGTTCCTATCACCACAACATAGGGAGATTGGTCATCCAGGTGTGTAGTTTTACTACATCAATAGGGGACAAATCTCTCCTCTCATCAAGGGGAGGTTCCCTATTAAATATATGGAGGCTATATACTTTATAAATAAGTAGAAATTAACACATAGGGGTAGAACAAACCATCCATCTCTCTTTTTTAAGAGATGATGCTCATAACTCAAAGGAGAAATCTTGGGTGATTGGTGAAGGTACTTATCTTCTTTTAGAAGTAACATTCAAACAAGATCCAGATCCCTTTTTGGATAGTAGAAATCCTGGTGAAATGATAGAAGGCACTTCTCTTCTTTTAGAAGTGTTTGTTCTTGAAAACACTAGAAATCTTTTTGGTAAGTAATTGGTAACCAAAGGTGTAGAGTAACTAGCAGTCTGAGATGTAGTGCAAATTCTCCACCTTGACTACCCAAGAGTGAAATACGAAGAACAATGGGGGAACAAAGTCATCGCAAGGTCCTTTACATAGAAAGAAACTAAAAACACACACTAAAAACAAGTATATCAACACAAAGTCTGAAAGTAACTAGTTTCAGGACACCTTCCTAATTACTTCCACTATTTCTCCTTGTTAGATCAAATAAACAAGAATGCTTCTAGGAAATAGCCATAAGAACTATTTCTTAAAGTAGCACAAGCTGTAACAGCACAAAGTCTATGAGTAACTTGCTTTCTCATTCAATCAAAGAAATATGAACAACAATCTGAGCTCAAAGTCTCAATAATGCCTTTCAATTTGGGCAGAGTTTTGCTTCTGTATTCAGAATATCTCCTTAAAACAATAGAAGAGATTATAATATATATCAGCCAAGAAAGACTTGGCACTTTGTTTCATGAAATGGCCCATACTGTGCATTTAATGCCTTAAATTCATCTTCAATTCTATTAAGGGGACTATGTCTAAAATAGGGTAGCTATCTTAACTATGTTGTGTCACTTCATCCCATATGTCTTCTCCTAGGTCTAGATCATTTGGTCTATCCCCTCTAATGTCTGTGCAGTTGTCCGTTTTGTCTTTACTCCAAGGGAGACCAATAGGCCGTGCCTTCAATGTTTGCAAGCTGAAATATCTACTTAGTGGACTGTTCCACCTACTGAAATTACTTCTACAAAGATATTTTTGGCTTTTCCCTCTTTTTGATTTTTTTTTTTCAGCTTTGTCTCTTCCTACTATGATTTGAGCTCTCAGGCTATCTTTTCAGTCAGTCGCTTGGTTCTTCTTTTAAGTTCTTCACTTTATTTTGAATTTCAACAGATATTCCCTTAATTTAAATTTGATGTCCGTGGGGTTGTCAATGGTCACTAGCCACTTGAACCATGTTGAACCTTAAAACTTTGAACCCATTGAAAGTACATTGGTTCATCAGTTCATTCTATCTCTTTTATTCCATCACTTCCTAGTTCAATCACTTTCCCACTCCTTGGTTGAACCATCCATTGAACCACCTATTTTCTACTTCTTTCCTTGACTAAGGCCACCTTTGAACCTTTAAACCCATGAACCATTGAACTTTGAACTCTTTCAGTTTAAGGTTTAATCAGTTCATTGGTTCATCCTTTGTCTGTCACTTCCTTGTTCTTTCTAAGCTCTTTGATCTTCATCGCACTGGTTAAACCTTTGAATCTATGAACTCATTAAACCCTTTGGTTCAAGGTTCAATGATTCAATTGATTCATTCTTTTTATTTGGCTAAGTCCTGATCTTTTTGAACCAAACGTGTTGAACCATTTGGTCATTGAACTTGTTGAACCATTGAACCTGTTAAACCTTTGAACCAAAGTGGTTCAATGGTTTAATGGTTTAAGCCTTCTTCTCTTTGATGATAAGTGTTTTGAAGCCATTGAACCTTAAAGCGGTTGAACTTTGAACCTTGACAAATGTGCTTAACTCTTGTTGATGATGTTAAACCTTTGAACCCATTGAACCCATTGAACCAAAATGGTTCAAGGTTCAACGGTCCAATAGTTCAATGGGTCAATCCTTGCTTAAAACCTTGCCGATGGACATTTTGGTTGAACCTTGTCATTGAACCAACCTTGAAATTGTCTAAGTGTTGAGAGCTTACTTCTTTCCTACAGAGTCCATAGAAATCAACCTGTGAAGCCCATAGAACTTGGCCTGCAGAGTCCATAGATTTTCTTCTTGTAGAGTCCATAGATTCAAGCTTGCAGAGTCCATAGATTTTTGAGAAGCTTGAAAAATGAGGAATTTGAATGCTCACAACAAATCTTGAAAAGGGAAAAGACAATTTTGGTCTTGCAAGACCCAAAACAGTTCATATGTTGTCCCAAAAATGAGTGATATTCTTTGGGGACAACAGCTGGCTCTAGTTGGGGAACTTCCCTTAGTTAAAATTTTGAAACAACTGAGGGAAGTAGAAACCAGAATCTCTGGTGCCTTGAATTATGCCATTGGGATATGGAGTCATGCTACCCAAAAAAAAAGGCTCCAAAAAATGAAAATGAAAATGAAAAGCACAAAATAAAACCAAAGATTATACAAATGTACATATGTATAGGTGAACTTATCTGATACTTCAAGAATTGAAGTGATTTCGATGTTTCCCATTGTGAGATAGTGAAAATGGTGTGCCATCTTGATAAACCAATAAGAAACCATTTTGTCACCAGAAATGGTGACAGGCGAATGGAACTCTCCACCAGGAAACCAATTTTCTATGTCTTCCTCTTGGCTCTTTCTTCTTTTTTCCCCATGGTAGGACATGGTCTTCAAACTAAAAACCATAACTCCTTGCTCTCTTGGTGAAGAGTTCCTTTTGCTGACTTTGGAGTATAGTAGTATGGTCCACCACCATAGCTTGTTGTTCTGCTGGTCCAATCCAGCACATGCTTTGATTGTCAGCATCAAACTCCTGACAAACCATCATCTCAGCATCTCCTTTGGTGTGAATAAGTTTGATATCTTCATCCTGAGTAGTCTTTAATTTGAGCAATAGAGATTCACATCTAGTTATCTTGTTGGTGTTGTTGAACTGCAACTTGAATGAAGGAAAAATATCTCCTTGAGGAGATATCAACATAGTCCCAGCTCTAGCATTAGTGGAAGAATTGCTGCCATCAGATTCTAGGATCCAAGCATCATCATAAGCTAATGTTATTGTATATTTCTCTTCATTAGAGATGGAAGATACTTCTTGATTTGTACTGCACCCTACCAATTCTTTTGATGCCTTGTTTGGATCAAATCTTGAATTTCCAGCTATGAGACTTTCATCAGATGAGACATGAGCATCCTCTATGGTCAAGAAGTAATTACCCCTACCTGAAGGCTCAAATAGAATTTGAGCTATAGGGGCTAAAATTTGGGTGACCAAATTATTTGCCTCAGACAAGTCCACACTTAGTTCTCCACCAATGTTTAACTTCTCAGGATTGGCTTGCAAGAATTCAAATTTAGTCATTTAAATTTTGGATTTCTTGACATGATCAATTATATCAAATGACTGAAATGGACTTGGAAGAGGGGATGGGAGTTCATCCTTTTGGTTTTTGGGAGGGGGAGGACTGGTCTATGAATTTGAAGTAGAAGGTGCAGAAATGTTTGATGTACTTATCTTTTTGGCAATCACTAGGTCCTTTGACCAAAAAAGAAGAGGGGTTATCCACGTAGCAATTGAAATTGTTGGTTGGGTTCACTCCTCTATCTTTTCTTTGTCAGCCTACTAGGCTAATTGATTCTTGGACCGGGTGAATACTATGTATGATCCTTCGACTGCTTCATCTTCACTTCTGGGTTCATCATGGTAATTCAAGAAACCAATGTGGGAGTCGCTAGCTAATTCTTATTGATCCTCTGTGAAGAGATAAACATCATTTTCTTACTCAAACTCAAGTTGGAAAGAGAAATCATGTTCTATTTCCAGATATCCAACTATTGAGTTGGTTGAAAGTGCTTCAAGGGCAAGGTTCCTCTATGGGGGAGGAAGACAATTTGGTTGCCCTTGACTTTTGGTAGCATTGCCTTGATATGGCTGATTGGGGAATGTCCTCCTTGGTACATCTTTGTATGAAGGAGTATAAGACATACCTTGTGCCTTTTGCCTTTTCAAGGCTAGTAATTCATTTGCCAGCTTTTGCACTATTTGATTAGTGGTGGTTATGGGTGAGTATACAGAAGATGAAGAGGGTTTACCTCTATTTGGATCTCTCCTTATCTTTCCTACCAAGATAAGGTCATCTTCAACCTTAATAGCCAAGTCCTGAGTAGCATCAAGGTCTATGTGGCCAACATGCCTCAATAAAAAACTCACTTCAAGTAGTTGCGAGTTGATGAAGAAGCATTTGAGGTTTTCAGGTGTTGGCTGAGCAATTGCAAGAATCCTATTTCTCAGCTTGTCAAACTTGGCAATGAAATACCTCATAGGCTCATGAGGATCTTTCTTCATCTAGGTGAGCTGGGCCAGCAAGGCATGGGCATCCTTTGTGGGCATCCAGTCTATCACTGATCTAACATACAAATGGTAGAACCACTCTGTAGTAGCACCTTGTAGGGTCCCCAAAAAAATCTTAACTACCATGTCTTTAAATTCCACCCCTATCACACCATAGGCTATGCTGAAGGCTGCAATGTGTTCATTAGGGTGAACTCTCCCATCTCCAAATAATTTGGGGAAGTTCTTTCTTGAGCTGCATGGAAGTTCATGCAGAGGTGGAGTCAAGTTGAGTGGGCCAAAAGAGTTACCCTAGGGGCCTCAAACTGCCATGATTTAATTATGAAAAATAAGGATGACAAATCTGGGTGGAGTGGCTAGATTGTAGAACAAAAATGGAAAATAACTAGCCTTGCTTCAACTTGATGCTTGGGGCTTCAAACTATGCACTCTTTTCCAGCAGCTCTGGTTTTGCAGATAAGATAATATAATGGAGATGGAGGAAGATGGTAAGGCTATAATGATATGAGTAAGACACAGAATGAGTTCATCAGAGTCTATAATGGATAAGGGTAGGGACTACTTCAATCTAAAACTTGAGGCTTTAAACTACATGTTCATCCCCAACAGAGTCACCAAAAAGACTGTTGGTTGAATATTTTGTTGACCAGCTAACTGGTGAGCAAAATAGTTCCTATCACAATAGCATAAGGAGATTGGTCATCCAGGTGTGTAGATTTACTACATCAGCAGGGAAAAAATCTCTCCTCTTATCAAGGGGAGGTTCTTTATTAAATATATGAAGGCTATATACTATATAAATAAGCAGAAAGTAACACACAAGGGTAGAACAAACCATCCATCTCTCTTTTTTTAGAGATGATGCTCATAGCTCAAAGGAGATATCTTGGGTGATTGGTGAAGGTACTTCTCTTCTTTTAGAAGTAACATTCATCCAAGAGCCAGATCCCTTTTTGGATAGTAGAAATCTTGGTGAAATGATAGAAGGCACTTCTCTTCTTTCATAAGTGCTTGTTCTTACAAACAACATGAATCTTTCTAGTAAGTAACTGGTAACCAAAGGTGCAGAGTAACTAACAGCCTGAGATTTAGTGCAAAGTCTCCACCTTGACTACCCAAGAGTGAAATACAAAGAACAATGGGGGCACAAAGTCATCCCAAGGTCCTTTACATAGAAATAAACTAAAAAACACACACTAAAAATAATTATATCAACACAAAGTCTGAAAGTAACTAGTTTTAGGACACCTTCCTGATTACTTCCACTAGTTCTACTTGTTAGATCAAATAAACAAGAATGATTCTAGGAAATAGACATAAGAACAATTTCCTAAAGTAGCACAAGTTGTAACAGCACAAAGTCTGCAAGTAACTTGCTTTTTCATTCAATCAAAGAAATATGAACAACAATTTGAGCTCAAAGTCTTAGTAATGCATTTCAATTTGGGCAGATTTTTACTTCTATACTTAGAAGATCTCCTTAAAACAATAAAAGAGATTACAATATATAGCAACCAAGAAAGACTTGGTGCTTTGTTTCATGGAATGGCCCATACTGTGCATTCAATGCCTTGAATGCATTTTTAGTTCTGTCAAGGGGGCTGCATTGAAAATAGGGTGGTTGTCTTAACTATGGCATGTCACGTCATCCCATATGTCTTCACCTGGGTCTAGATCATCTAGTCTATCCCCTCTGACCTCTGTGTAGCTATCCATTTTGTCTTTACTCTAAGGGAGACCAACAAGCGACACCTTTAATGTTTACAAGCTGAAATATCTGCTTAGTGGACTGTTCCACCTACTAAAATTACTTATGCATAGATATTTTTGGCTTTTCCCTCTTTCTACTTTTGTCTTTTCCAACTTTGTCTCTTCCTACTATGATTTTGAGCTCTCAAGCTATCTTTTTGGTAAGTCACTTGGTTCTTCCTTTAAGTTTTACACTTTATTTTGAATTTCAATGGATATTCCCTTACTTTAAATTTGACGTCTGTGGGGCTATCAATGGTTGCTAGCCACTTGAGCCATGTTGAACCTTAAACCTTTGAACCCATTGAAAGTACATTTGTTCATTGGTTCATCAGTTCATTCTATCCTTTTGTTCTATTGCTTCTTGATTCAATCACTTTCCTGCTCCTTGGTTGAACCATCCGTTGAACCACCTATTTGCTGCTTCTTTCCTTAATTGAGGCCACCTTTGAACCTTTAAACCCATGAACCATTGAACTTTGAACTCTTTCAGTTCAAGGTTCAATCGGTTCATTGGTTCATCCTTTATCCATCACTTCCTTGTTCTTTGTAAGCTCTTCGATCTTCATCGCACTGGTTGAACCTTTGAACCTGTGAACTCATTGAAACCTTTCATTCAAGGTTCAATCAGTTCATTCTTTTTACTTGGATAAGTCTTGATCTTTTTGAACTAAACGCGTTGAACCATTTGGTCATTGAACTAGTTGAACCATTGAACCCATTGAACCTTTGAACCAAAGTGGTTCAATGGTTCAATGGTTTAATGGTTCAAGCCTTCTTCTCTTTGATGATAAGTGTTTTGAAACCATTGCACCTTGAAGTAGTTAAACTTTGAACCTTGACAAATGCACTTAACTATTGCTGATGACATTGAACCTTTTAACCCATTAAACCCATTAAACTAAAATGGTTCAAGGTTCAACATTTCAATGGTTCAATGGTTCAATCCTTACTTAGAAGCTTGCCGATGGACATTTTGGTTGAACCTTGTCATTGAACCAACCTTGAAATCACCTAAGTGTTGAGAGCTTGCTTCTTTCCTACATAGTCCATAGAAATCAACCTATGAAGCCTGTAGAACTTGGCCTGTAGAGTCTGTAGATTTTCTTCCTATAGAGTCCATAGATTCAAGCCTGTAGAGTCCATAGATTTAAGCCTGTAGAGTCCATAGATTTCTGAGAAGCTTGAAAAATGAGGAATTTGAATGCTCAAAACAAATTTTGAAAAGAGAAGAGACAATTTTGGTCTTACAGGGCCCAAAATAGTTCATATGTTGTCCCAAAAATGAGTGATATTCTTGGGAGACAATAGGTTATGTCAGGAACCTAGAACAATAAACATGCTCCGATGCCTACTTAGTCAGGATCTTGCTCCACTAATTAGAGCACATATGATTACTTCTTGTAGTAGTAACTAAACATGGAATTTAACTAGAATCAATAAGTAACTAGAAATATGAAACAACACAAGAATATGAGAGACAATACACAATTGTATTAATAATCACTCAGAAGAATATACAATAAAGAAGATGCCACTTCTTCTTCCACCTCAAAGGTTCGCCACACCTCAAGACCTTCTTCCCTCTCTCTCTTGGTCACAACAATCAACTCTAATATAGAATTGATGTTCACCTCTCTAACTAGTCAGTAATACACTGCCAGTACACCAAGTACACAACCGTACTCCAAGTAGATCTCCTACTCTCTGCTACTACCTG
Source organism: Torreya grandis (assembly GCA_037957365.1). NCBI lineage: Eukaryota > Viridiplantae > Streptophyta > Pinopsida > Cupressales > Taxaceae > Torreya > Torreya grandis. The sequence goes on from JARHVA010004189.1 coordinate 1,635,906, forward strand.
CAAATCACTAGACCTTACTCACCATTATAGATCTCTTATAGAAAGTCATGCACACATGCTGACCAAGATCATACACATACGAAGAACCCTGCTAATTCTCTAAACCAGTACCCACCTTGGTATTGTGGCACTAGGAGGAATGCACCATTGCTCTCTTCTCGCTGGAGAAGCTTATTGCTCTCTTACTCACTAGTTACAAGTTTTACAATACAGCCCATGAGTCCATATATAGATCTCATGCTTACAATAATTAGACTAACCTAATTACAATAATTAGACACTCAACTCAAGACCAAAAATAGCCTTTGCATGCAAACACTCAGTTTAATGAAATAACTTTCCATGGAACAAGCAGTTCTGAAACTGCCATAGGCAACCGACGTCGGTCCCTGACTGCCTGGAGGTGACCGAGGTCAGCCAACATCCTGCCAATGTCAGTTTCCTTCCTGTCCACCCTACCATCATCGGTTGCCTAGATCTTAGTAACCTCCTCCCTATTTGCACTAGTTGAAGCTTTTAGCTCCACATCCTAACAATCTCCCACTTGGAGATAAACAACTGCAACTATATCTATATCTGTACACTATCTAATTTGTACCCTGGCTTGTATCTCTCTTCAAGATCAATCTTGAAGACTAACCACCACACCCTGTGATGCTCTAACCTTTATGCCTTTGTCATCCAAGTACCCTACTGCATCCACATCTACAGACCTATGTATAAAATAACTTGACCCTGCATAGCATGTCAACCTGCCACTGATCCCTATAAGAATCCACTGAACTGCCCTTCAATACCTCTTCCTCGAATTGGCTCCATACTTTCTGACAACTCCCACTGCTTTGGGAAAACTCATGTCTACACTAGACCTCATGTGATTTTAAACACTTGTTCTAAGCTCTGCTTGAACTTTCCAGCCCTTGGTGTACTTTCTGATTCTACATCCTACATCATGAACCCCACCAACACCATCTTCACATCAGCTCCCACTAAAGATAAAATATCCATGTATCTTATGCCTAAGAATTTCGCTGCTCCAAATTCTTCATGACATACCTCTAAACTAACCTTACCCTTAGCTCAACAAATCCCTGTATGTACAAAGCCTGCTAGCAAATTACCCACATACAATAACTGGATAATGTCGTGACTCATCATCCACCTGGTAAGACAAAACCACAATAGTTACACTGACATTGACTGAAGCCATGCTTAGTCATCCACCTGTCAAAACTATACCACTATCCTACAGCTTCCTCAAGACCATATGCCTTGGTCTTCTATCTCACATATCCATCCACTCTCTTCTTTAACTTGGGAATCCATTCTGTCTCTCAGTGCTTACTTCCAGCTGACAACACTACCAACAAATACCTGTTTGGTTCTTCTCTAAGGACTCACACTCCTCATCCATGCCAAGCTCCCACTGTATCTAGATTCTACCTACATTGCCTCTTCGCATCTTCCTGGTTCTTGACCATCAATAAGCAATATAAAGAAGGTGAACAATGAATATGAGGTTCACTTACCCTTTCTAACCTCGACATGAGCATTTGAGACTTGTTGATAGCTTGCTGTCTGCCCACTATCCATACTAGTGACTGATCTCAGCCATCCCCTAGTCTACTCCTGACCTATGTCGGCTCCCTATACTGACCTTGACTGCCGATGTCATTTCCCTGGCTGATGCTGGTGTCATTTTTGCTGACATCAGTTCCTTCATGACCGATGTTGGTCTTCATTCTATAGACATCGATTATTGTTTGACCGACACCCGTACCTGTGTTCATCTGTGAGTGATAAATTTTTACCCACGAGCTCTCCATGGATCAAAATCCTATTCAAATCAACCCTGCTCTACTCAGAATAATTTAGTTCCCTCACCTGATCTCTGTCCGTCATCTCCTCCATGAACACTAAGGCTTTCTAGTTCTTTAGCTTTTCAAAGACATCTGACTTCTACTTCAAAACCTGCATTCTCCTTCTACATATGTGACTAAGCCTACGAAGCCACATCTCTGCAACAGAAGGTGAATCAGTAATATAAGTAGATAGATAAAGGATACCTACTTTCTTACCACCATCTAATTCAAGTGTATCCACTATGAGAGTTACAGTGCATCTCTCATCACCCAAATTTCTTGAAGAAATTAGACTCATCTCCAAGACTAGTACCTGCATGACTTCCTTCAACCACTGTGTGTCATCCGTTTGCAATTTTAGCTTCACTTCCCCTTCATCAATCATCTAACAAGGCTCTCCAACCCCTAAATAAATATCTCCAAAGTCTCCAAAGACATACCCATGAAAAGATGCTCTATTTTGGGCTGCATGGAAAGAGGCAAAAGAATCTGTAAACAAAGATTCTACTTTATCCAAAACATTTTGTGCAACATCACCTGCAACATATGCTTCTATGCGCTGATCTTCTACCGACCAACAATCTCCTTTTACCTACTCTTTCTTTCCATTAATCAGACCATTCATGCTATTCAATTTCTTCATTCATAGCTTACTATCTTTTGCCATTGCTATACTCCCACTCAATTTGAAACCCCTGTGAGTGACCTGTAATCAAAAACACTACCAGATCTGAACCACCTGTTAGTCAACCCAACCAAAAGCTCTGATACCACTTGTCAGGAACCTAGAAAAATAAACATGCTCTGTTGCCTACTTAGTTAGGATCTTGCTCCACCAATTAGAGCACATATGATTACTTCTTGTATTAGCAACTAAACACAGAATTTAACCAGAATCAATAAGTAACTAGAAATATGAAACAACACAGGAATATGAGGGACAATACATAATTGTATTAATAATCACTCAGAAGAATATACAATAAAGAAGATGCCACTTCTTCTTCCACCTCAAAGGTTCACCACACCTCAAGACCTTCTTCCCTCTCTCTCTTGGTCACAACAATCAACTCCAATACAGAATTGATGTTCACCTCTCCAACTAGTCAGTAACATGCTGCCAGTACACCAAGTACACAACCGTACTCCAAGTAGATCTCCTGCTCTCTGCTGCTACCTGTAAATCACTAGACCTTACTCACCATTTTAGATCTCCTATAGAAAGTCATGCACACATGCTGACCAAGATCATACACATACGAAGAACCCTACTGATTCTCCAAATCAGTACCCACCTTGGTACTGTGGCACTAAGAGGAATGTACCATTGCTCTCTTCTCTCTGAAGAAGCTTATTTCTCTCTTACTAGTTACAAGTTTTACAATATAGCCCATGAGTCCATATATAGATCTCATGCTTACAATAATTAGACTAACCTAATTACAATAATTAGACACTCAACTCAAGACCAAAAATAGCCTTTGCATGCAAACACTCAGTTCAACGAACTAACTGTCCATGGAACAAGCAGTTCTAGAACTGCCATAGGTGACCGACGTCGGTCCTTGACTACCTGGAGGTGACTGACGTCAGCCGACATCCTGTCGATGTCAGTTTCCATCCTGTCCACCCTATTGTCGTCGATTGCCTGGAACTCAACAACCTCCTCCCTATTTGCACCAGTTGAAGCTTTTAGCTCCACATCCTAACAGGTTGGAGTTTAATTTGGATGCTAGTTGTTCTTTATTGGCTTGTTGATCTATGAAATGGTGCAACAAGTTGAACCATCAACTTGATTATTTTTTTTCTATGCACTAGATGCTCAGGATTCATGCCATTTTTCACTTCCACATTTCTCTTTAGGTTCTTGTGCTTCTTTTATTCCAATGGCTATCTTTCATAGTTTGAAATTGACATTATGTGGGTCATCACCTTGGGTATTTTCTTTGGAACTTTTTTTTCCTATTTGATTTCAAACAATTTGTCCATGGCCACCTTTATTGAAAGAATTTTTTTGAGCCTTTTATTTATTTATTTTCCTTTGAATTTCTTGTTTGGTATTTTGAAATGATCCTTCGAGAAAGTGAAATATACCCTTTGGCTTTTTGCTTGTGACCCTTTGGGAAAGTTGTAAATGTCTCTTGAAATGGTCCACTTTCTCATGGAGATAATCCTTTGGACTTCTTGAAATGGTCTTCCCCTTTGAAAAAGAACCCTTCGACACTTTTGCAATGGTCTATCTTCTCATGGATCTTCCTGTAGTACCCTTTGGAAAGTGTCACATACCATTCAAAATTTTGAAATGGTCCACCTTTTCCCTGGAATGATCCTACATTTTTTTTGAAAAAGTCCCTTCAAGAAGTTAAAAGTGACATTCAAGAAAAATGAAATGATCCTTTGAATAAAGCAAGTGACCCTTCAGAAAGGCAAGTTTTCTTTTAAAAAAATTAAAGTGACCTTTCAAATGAATTGAAAATGTCCTTCGGCTTGAAAAAGTCCTTTGAAAAAGTTGTCACATACCGTTTGGGAAAATTGTAAGTGTCCACTTTCTAAAGAAAAATCCCTTCAATAAAGTTGAAAATGTACCCTTTGGAGAATTTGAAAAGTACCTTTTGGAAAGGCAAGTGTTTATTTCAACATGAAAGACATATTTTGTAAAAATTGTCATGGAACTTCAAAAAAGTTGTGCAGATAATTTGTCCAAAAGAAAACACTTAAGGGAAAAGTTTTAGATAAAAAGTTTAGAAGAATTTGGCAAAATGTCTAAAATAAACACTTGAACAAAACCTAAAATAAATATTTCTTGAATAAAGCCCAAAATAAATTGAACACTTGGTCAAAATAAAAAGCCTAAAGGCTTAACAAAAGACTAAAACAAATTATTTTAAAAAAAGACTTGTGCATTTATTATGGGTTTTATACAGGATACCTATCTCAAATGAAACTTCATTATTGAGTCCAACCAAAGACATGGATAGGTGAATGAATGGATAGGGGTACCCAATTTTAGCCTAAAAGGCCAAAATTTGGTCAACAAATTGGTGACTCATAAGGGTAGTATGCTTGTTATACTAACCTGACTAGTAGCCTAGATAGTCCATTAGGCATGGATTCAATGGATTCTTAAAGATGACTAATAAGGATATTACCAAAATAAAACACAAGGAAACACACCACACAACAACAACAAGACCAAGTAAAGACCACAAAATAAGACAAGGACAAACCCACACATGTGAATAAGCACTTAGGGAATATAAGGAAAATAAGAAACTATATATAATAGAAATAAGAGAACTATAAATAATAATGCTTTAGATATATCTCATTGACTGGGATATCTCATTGACTAGGATAGATAGCTCCTCTCCATCTAACTTTAAGAGTTGGAAAGCATTGTGATGTTTGCACTATGTGATCACATATGGGCCAATCCACAAAGCATAAAACTTTGTGTGATTTATAGGTGTGGACCTATCTTCATCCCATTTTAGGAAAATGTCTCCTTCCTTGAATCTTCTTGGCATGGACTTCTTGTAAAAATACTTCTTTGTTTGCTATTGGTGAGTAGTCATGGTGTGCATAGCTTGATCATTTATCTCCTCAAGCTCCATCAACTCACATAATCTAACCTCCATGCTATCATTCTCCATCAATTATAGATGATAGATAAGATCTAAGGCTGGTAACTCAAGTGAGATAGGAAGTCTAGATTCCCTTCCATAAATAATTGTATATGGTAAGTTCCCAATTACTCTCTTAGGGGTGATTTTATCAGCCCAAAGGGATGTATTCAACTTGGTGTGCCAAGTCCTTTGATTCTCCTCCATAGTCCTCTTTATGATCATGATTAAATTATTGTTTGTGGACTTATATAGTTTTTTTCCCTAAGGATAATAGTTAGAGGAGGTTCTAAGATAGATTCCATGCTTCAAAGCCCATTTACTTGTCCTTATTCCTAAGAAGGCTAGTGCATTATCTAAAATGATTGTTGAAGGAGCTCCAAATATAGTTACTATACTTTTATAGAAGTCTAGGACTAAGTTTTCATTTGCCTCCTCAAGAGATATAACTTCCACCCATCTTGTAAAATAATCAGTGGCAGTCAACACTCACTTGTGACCAACACTAGAAGGAAGATTGATCAAACCTATGAAATCCAAAGCCCATTGCATGAAGGGTTGCTCAAAATAGATTAAATGAAGGGGAAAGGTATCTATATTTTGTTTTCCATCAAAAAGAGAATACTTTTGTCATTTACTTATCCAATCATGAGTGTCCTTGAATAGGATAAGCCAAAAGTAACCACCCCTCATAATCTTAGCAGCTATGGTTCTTGGAGCAAAGTGACCATCAGTTGGTCCATCATGAAACTCATGCAACACTTTTTCAATCTAATATAAATCAATACACCTAAAAATCACACTTGAAAAATCCTGTATAAATATCACTCCATCAACAAGTACATAAGGAATAGATTACAACCTAAAATACCTTCTTCTAGCTTTGTCAAGACCTTTTGGATAGTCACCAGTTTGAAGGAAATGAATCATGTCTTGTGTCTAGATCCTTGTGGCTAAAGGTATAGCTAATTTAGGATCATCATGAAGTGCCAACACAACCTCCCTTTTCTCTTTCAAATATGAATAAATATGCTCACACAGTCCTTTTCCTTTCACTAACTTGGTTGTTTTGATCTCCACATCGTATTCCATCACTTTGGTGATCCAACCTACCCTTTTCTCATTCAAATATCTATTCAAAAAAATATTTCACACTAGGATGAGGAAAAAAAATATGAATCTTGTTATTGGATAACATATGTCTGATCTTCTTTATGTTCCTTATAATTGAAAGCACTTGTTTCTCCACATATGCAGATCTTGTCTCATGACCTTCTAGACCTTGACTGATAAAGGAAATAGGTTATTCCAAATTTTCCTCATTAGATTTAGTAAGCATGTAATATATTACCTCTTCATTCCTAAAAGTATATATGTTGAAGTCCTTGGAGAAGTTAGGACTTGCAAGAGTAAGGGCCTAAACAATGGCTTGCTTGATCTCTTCAAAACTTTCTTTTCTCCTTTCTATCCAAGTGAATATCTCATCCTTCCTTAAAATGGATCTCAAGGGCTTGACTAGGTTATAAAAATAAGGGATTAACCTCAATGAAATTTATCTTACTAAATAAGTTTTGTATACCCTTCTTATGTTTAGGTAAAAACAATGCCAAGATGTCACTTAGCCTTTCTGGATCAATGGATAGACCTTTCTTGGAAACAATGTGGCCTAAGAGTTTGCCTTCATGAACAAACATTTATTTGGGTTTATAGAGATCCAAAACTCTCTACACATCTCAAAAATATATCTTAGGTGCTTTAAAGGATTGTTTTCATCTTTAGAGAAAGCTGTCACATCATCAAGATAAACTAATACAATGTCATTGATTAGTCCTTGAAAAGCCATATCCATTCCACATTGAAAAGTAGCTCCATCATTTGAAAATCCAAATTTCATCTTCTTATAGTAATATGTACCCCATTTTTTGGTGAAGGCTATTTTCTATTGGTCACTTTCTTTCAACAAAATCTGATTATACCCATAATAGCCATCTAGGAGAGAAAACATATCACTGCCTGCCACCACTTATAGAATTTGATCCATAGAAGGGAGTGGGTAATTATCCTTAAAATACACTCTATTAAAGTTTGTATTGCCTACACACAAATTTATCTTTCCATTTTTATTCCCAATAGGGACTAAATTGGCCAACGAGGAAGAATGCTTGATAGGAAAAATGATTCTAGACTCAATTAGTTTAGTGAGCTCTTTCTTCATGAGAGGCTCAATCTTGGGATTGATTGGCATTTGTCTTTGCTTGATGGGTTTTTAATTTTAATCTATCTCTATGGTATGTTGATCCAAAATTAGATCAAAACCCTTCAAATCACTATACTCTCATGCAAAAAATATCACTAAACTCCTTGCATAGTTCATTGAAATCATGTTTCTCTTGACTAGTGTATACATTTCCAAGAGTAAGTAACTTATATTTGAAGATATATAATCTTTCATAGTTATCTTTCTTGGTTGAGATGCTTACCTTCTCCTTCTTTATTTGTTCATCTTCATTAAATATTCTTTCAAGAGTCACTAGGCCTTTGGGAAGCTTGTTAGACTTTAGCTAGACAATATGCCCTCCATATTATTGTTGAATCTTAGATTGATTCTTTGTAGAGAACTCAACCTATTATTTTAGGAAGAGGAATATCTATTCATCACTCTCAAAAACCTACCAATTGGTGACATTATCTAGTATATAAGGTCTCATAATCACCTTTAGATGAGGTTGATTATTATCTTCCCTTATGCCTAGAACATCAAATTGAGCACCAATAGATGACAATCTAACATCATGCTTATTATCTTCCCTTGAAATAGAAGTGATATTAAATTACATGAAGTCTTCTACAAGGTTCCAAAATCTATGATTATTGGACTTGAGCAAAGAGTTCTTGGTCAAATTTTGCCCTCTAACTTGATTGACAACGAGCTCGTTATCACCAAAAATTTACAATTCTTTGACACGTCTTTTCCTTTCCCACTCGAGGCCATGAATGAGGGCCTCATATTATGATACAATACAAGAAAAAGAGAAATGAAATTTTAAAGTTTAAAAATACCTTTCCTTTGAAGGTGAAACCAACATAGCTCCACCACCTACCCCAATCTTTCTTTTAATCCCATCAAAGAAGAGCTGACACAAGCCATTCACATCTTCATTTGACTTCATCAAATTGGGAATGAAATAATCCTTATCATGCATATAATATAATCCAATACCATATTCCTAAATAAAATTATAAGGATCATGCACATATTTTTCATCTCCCCACACATCTAAGAGCAAATCAAAAACTCCTTCAAGGGAAAATGATGGGGATTGATCAATGTGAAACTCCTCTTCATCAATGATAGAATAGTTAACATTTGATACCTTAGTTTAATATGGCTCCAAGTGATCTCTATGTATAGGTTCTAAATCAATATTCACTTTAGTACCATATTTTGTTCTAAACACCATGTAGCATCAGTTAGTTGCCAAGTACCTACCTATCTTGGATGTAAAGTCTCTTGAAAAGCAAAGAGAAAAATAGGGAGGTAAATTTGCTACCACCACATCATGAGAAATTGAAAAGGTAGGACAAGCATGAATGATCAAGTTCAAAACTT